>JAPKLX010001298.1:0-23249 GCA_026898415.1 Leonotis leonurus
TCACTGACAGTCCATTCTGCTACTTGATTGGGATCTTTAAAGATCTCAGTCCCCAAATCTATGGATGTCCATTGTCTTGTAGCAGGTGGAGTCCCTGCATCCTGCAAACCAGCAGCATGTATTACTATATTTTGAAAATTTTCTAATATCTTCAACTCAATCAGCTGCAAAGAAAAGGGTACAAACCTGGTAAAAATATAGGGATTCGGACAGCCTCCCGACGTCAAGCTCCCAAGTTCTGGGATCTCCAATCCACCCCTCCCCTCTCCTTGTTGGATAGCCGTAATCACCCCAAACTGGATGAGGCAGAATCTGCAGAATCTCTTGTGCTTGAGGATTGCTATATGGATCACACATGCTGTTAGGTGTTTCCGCGTGCTCCGCATTCCCAGGCGTGCAGTACAGGTGATATGCCTCGTAGGGGAAATGAGCAGAATCGGAGCGGTGCACGCGGCTGCCATTTGGGAAAGTGTGGTACGGGGGGCAGAGTTTGAAGTTGTTTGGATTGCACCATGAAGGTGTATCCGGATTCAAGATCATCTCGTTGTAACGTGTAACGTCTGAAGTCACATCCCCATCACAAGGCGCGCCGTTGTTCTTCCAGCAGCTGCCTATGTCCATCAAGTAGAACTGGCTGCTTGGCCCTCCACCACTGATCACATTCAGAGTAAACCTCACTACAAAATGTGGTGACTCAGGTATCTGCATTCGAGGTTTTCAAGGATTTTGAGAAACTTTTAATGTTTTTGCATGAAAACGAGATGATTGCTATATTCTTGTTACTTACTATCTTTAGCATCCCCCTTGTAGGGTAGTGATAGCCACCAGAGAAACCGGTGGTGGCATCAGCTCTGAGGTAAAGCATCAGCCATGGGTACTTCACCGATGTTCGTAAAACATGGTGAAAGGTCCAGCTACCTTCACCGAGCTCCTTCTCCCAAGTAACTGAATGGTAAGAGACGTTGCTCCCTTCCATACCTTTCCTCAGATCAGAATCCAAGTCCCACGAGCCATAGAAACGCCCCCTGAGTTGAGTCCTGTTAGGTCCTTGTAAGGAGGTGTAGTCATGGTAGATCAATGGTTGGTTCATGCAGCCTTTTCCAAAACACGGGAAGTGGCTATCGGGCCCATAAGGGCCGATTTTGAGACCGTTTTTGGGGCACCTACCTGCATATGTATCCATGTTGCCACTTTTGAGCATGATCATCCAAAAATGCCATGGATTTGGTGAGTCTTCTACTTGGCATTTTCTTCCTAAGTAGAGCTCCTTTTCGGCTGCATATAGATCAACATTTGTGAGTGAATCTTGATCAATTCCTAGGAATGGCTGACCTATTCCCAGTCTGTTCTCCTCTTCCGTTACACGGTGCACGAGCATATAGGGCAGTCGATTGCAGAGTGAGCACTTGTCTTCTCCTGCATAATTGACATATGAATCTGACTCTATGAAAATTGATCATGATTGATATGACTAAATGCAGATTTCATATACAAATCCTGACCTTGTTGGGGAGAAGCTTTATATACGTCGAAGCAATCCGCTGCTCTCGGGCTTCCCATGTTAGGTGCTTCCTCCCCGACTTCGTTGCATTGGTTCCACGACTCTATTGCCACTCTCAGGCCATCCCTTCTCATACCCGAATCCCCAACTGCCGATACATCCCCATCTTCGTAATCCAAAGACACAACGCTGAAAAGAGACACGAGACCAAGAACCAAGAGACGAAGCAAAAGCAAAAGACCGTGTCGTCTCCTCCACACTACACCCATATCGATCCCTATGCGATCCCACTTCCCAAATGCCAACAGGTTAGAGTTTAAATGTGCATTTCCATCTCCACAAAGATCAAGAATATTGCTATGGTTGAAGTTTGATTAGTCAAAAGAGTTAGTATTAGATGCTTAGCCTTTCCTACCCCATGTAGTTGGTAATTGCAGTTGTTTCCTATTATTGATTAGGTTTGAAGTTTGAACAAGAATCATATCCACAATCATCATTGAATTCTAACTACTTTAGTTCAATCCTAACTAACTTTGATGTGCCCTTTTTTTTATACTACATATGTCCTTCTATTCATGTTCTGTTTTGACCAAAAAGCTCTCACAATTTTAGTAAAAACAATACATAAATAGCAAAATAGCAGGGACGGATGTAGTATGCGATAAATATTTTACAACTCCAAAGAAAGAGATAAAGGTGAACTTGTAACTAATATATAAGTAGTAAAATTGGCTTTCTTGATTTCAAAGCAATGCCAAAACCATACCCAAAGCAAGAAAAAATAATAGGAACCATCAAAACTTGAGATACAAATATACTTCCAATAAGTTATATGAATCTAATTTGTCACAAAATTAATACATTTCCATTTTGCACTGATTTTTCAATTTGATTAATAAATATATCGGTCTATAAATTTTTTATAAATTTTTCTTATTTTTTATATGATGACCTTTTTCGACTAAGTTAAAATTGATGGAGAATCTAACGTGTCATTTTTAAACATTTTCGTTTTATATTGATGTAAAAGCCAACATGGACAATAATATTTAAAAGTATTAATTGCTTTACTAATAAAAGTCGAGAAAAGATACCATATTTTCTTCTTTGTGCTTCACTTTATATTTTTATTTTGAAGAAATGTATTGTACTTCACTTAATATCAAGAAAGTGATGGTGTAACAAAAGCATGTGTGCAAGACATTTTTAGCATAAATCTCTTTCTATGTCTTGACTGATGACTATGAACCATAAGTTCTATATTTTGATTAGGGGTGTCTATTCGGGTCGGGTCGGGTACCCTACCCGAAATTTTCGGGTACCCGAACCCGAAAACCCTAATTTTTTCATACCCGAATCCGAACCCGAAAAATATTTCGGGTATCCGAACCCGAATCGGGTTTTTCGGGTTGGGTATTCGGGTACCCGAAATTACCCGATTTAATTAAAAAAATTCTTATTTTCGGGTATTTATCAAATATTATCGGGTAATTTTAAAAAATTCAAATATTTAGAGTATTAAAATATTTTAAATTATAAATTAAAAATATAATATTATATAAATAATAATAATAAATAAATAAATTCGGATTTCGGGTAACCCGAACCCGAAAATCCTAGAATATTAGTACCCGACCCCGACCCGAAAACCCAAAAATCGGGTATTTGGGTACCCGAACCCGATCAGGTATCGGGTATTACCCGAAATACCCGATACCCGATTCCCGAATAGACACCCTTAATTTTGATGATATATAGTGACAAAAAAATGTTGAAAAATGCAAATAATGTAATTTATTAAGAGAATGAATATATGGTGATATCCCAACTTCATCCAATTATCAACTTTCATTACTTGAGGGGTGAATTTGGAATATAAGAAAGTGAACGAGATCAGTCGGATAAGATTCAGATTGTCTTGCTATTAAATCTTGAATTGGATCAAAACTTCAAATTGAATAAATATGAGTAAAGAATCAATTCATAAAAATCGAACACTTGTATTCCAGGACCGTATAATCTTGTTATATGAAATGCATCAAAACCAAAGTAAGCCGTCCCAACGAGGAATGACTGAATGCAGAATATTTCGGACAATTTATGTACATTCATCAGAAAATATTTATAGAACTTAAATACTAAAAATAAGTATATATTCTCTTTGAATGAGATAAACACTTAATATCAAGTCCAAAATTATATGATCGAACAAACTATAAGAATGGACTTATAGATCTACTTTCATGGCCGCCCCTAGATTGGTTTAGAAGATAACAAATATTTTAAAATTTGATGATGAGATATAAAATACGAGACACAAAAATGAAACACGGAATCAGGTTGGGAGATTAATATACCTATTTCTTTACCCTAATGAGGTTATTTCTATTTTGTGAGTCCAAGTTGTAGTGTAATGGGCCATAATGTTTGTTGGTAGAGACATCTTAACCATATAACCATTACCCATGTGGGGAAGTGAAGACAAACCACAATTCCTATATGTAGTTTGTAAAATAATTGAACAATTATTACATTAAATAAATCAAACCTAAATTGATGTTATAAAAACAAGGTAGCACACATGCATAATTTGGTAACTACAAACAATTATGAAGCTCATGTTTTAATGAAGGAAAGGGAAACAATAATGGGTCCAAATACTATATAACACACAACAGTGCTATGAAATTAATACACCAAATAATTGAATTAATTTATTTTCTTTATAGGTCTTTTTGTTTAAATTTTGTGGACTAATTAATTAATAATTAGAGATACACTTTATCTGCATTTGCATTTAATAAATTATTTTCTAATTATAGAGGTAATAATTAAATAATCCGAATCTCATTCATATTTCAATGATAAATGTAATGTAAGTAATCACAAGAGATTATCCAAAAAAACGAAATGAAAATATTGTTTTCAATTATATTGTGATTTGTGACCTTATATATGTTTTCAATTATATAAATATATGAATTATCAATGTATATGTTTTCTATTAGATTATGCCCTTAATTATATGTTTTTCTGTTTTCCAATTTTTCTAGATGCCAAAACAACATCATTTGGTGTTACTTTAAATTCATATAAACTATATTTAAAAACTAAAGAAACAAGCATGGACAAATAAAGAATTTTGGCTATTTTGTAAATTTATTTAACACATTCTCAAGCTTTATAGTATAATTAAGAAGGTCAACAATTTAGTTATTAAACAATAAAATTTCCCAAAAGATACCATATCAAGCTACCCTAAATCTAATTAATAATGGAATTATCATTATAGTATCATAAATAACATACTAATTTCTGCGAAAACTCATAATGAGAGAAAATAACGGGTTTAAAAGAGGATTTCAGTATGAATTATATATTACACCACAAATCTTAAATTACAATTACATTGCAAAAAATCCAAAAATTGCACTAGAAACTTCCTGAACTCGACCCAAATATTTCGTATCCCTAAATCAACATTACCAAATACACTACAAAATTTAAAAAACAATACTAGGGTCCCCTCCTCCCATCTCCAAGCCCCCAACAATGAAGAAGCTATTCTAGAAAGTTTTTAATTTATTTTCAATTTGAAAGGTATAATAAAAAAGTTACAAGTACCAAACTAGAAAGTAGGATAAAGTGTGCAAAAGTGGTCACAAGATCTATTAAGGCGTGCTTTTCTTTTTTGTTTCAAATAATAATTCCCACTCTCTTTAAACACTAACCACCTCCTAACTGTATTATCCCTCCATTATTCATCACTTCTCCACCTTCTCCTCTCCTCATCAAGATTCAATCTTTTCACCACAATCACACACCCTTTTGCTCAAAGATTAATCCCACAAAAAATTACAGAAAAAGATGAAGTGGGCAAGAAAGAAATCTTCATCTTCTTCCCCAACTCCATCTTTGATCACTCGAGTGTTCCCCATTTCTTGGTTCTCCAAATTCAAGAAAAGCTCATCCAAAAGCACCAAGAACAATTCCTCCCTCGATTTCCCCTCTCCGAATTCATCTGTATACAGAGAGGGGAGGTTCTACAGCGTGGATGAGGACGACGCGTATTGGAGAATCTCCTTCGGCGGCGGCGACAGGATCCAGCCGCGGCGGAGCACCGCCGCAGCAGCGTGGCAGGATTCCGACAAGGATCTCGAGAACCATATTTTCTCCGATTTCAGGAGGCTCGGATTGTCCGAAGCTGAGGCTCCGGCCGAGTGCAGGAATTTCAGTGAGATGGTTTCTGATATAAAGAGGATGAGGGAGAGTAGAGGGAAGGAGAGGGTGAGATCAAACAGTGTAACAGAGAGAGAGATTTCAATTCCGGTTTCCGATCCGGTTCCGGTTTCTCCAATCGAATCAAGAGATCGTTTGGTGTCCAATTCAAGAAAACCGGTTATGAACCCGAGAACTGAACCGGACCGAAAACTCAAGGTCATAAAGATGAGAATCGAGTCGAAACCGGAAGCCCGTGTGAAGAAAACAAAAGAAACAACCCGGACCGGCCCAAAGGCCTACTCCCCGAGAACCGAGTGCAAGATCAGGGCTCTCGAGGAGATGAAGAAAGCGAGGGCGAGGACGAGGACGAAGAAGAAGGCACTAAAAGAGAGAGTAGTGAACAACAACACGGTCTTCGATAGCTTCGCCATCGCCAAGAGCTCCCTTGACCCCCATCGGGACTTCAAGGACTCGATGGTCGAGATGATACGGGAGAAAGGGATAGGGCACCCCGATGATCTCGAGGAATTACTAGCTTGCTATTTAGCACTGAATCGCGACGAATATCATGATCTAATCATCGACGTTTTTCGACAAGTTTGGATCGAGCTCAAAGGAGCCTTTGTTGATTGTTAGAAGATTGATTAGGTTAAAAGTGTTAGAGATTTAGAGATAGGGATAGTGTTCTTCTTTTTATCTCTAAGTTATAAGGAGATTTGGTTGTAGTGTTAAAGTTGTTGTCTTATTTATATGGAGATAATTAAGGTTGATAGATAGAGTTATAAGTAACATTTTTTTGTTGAATTGTGATGCACAAAATTTTCCATTTAGTTATTTTAATTCTAAGAAGCAATGTTGTTGTATTTCAAACTTGAAATTAAATCTTCTATTTTATTACAATGAATCACTCAATTATTGATAGGCCACATTAATACATTTATTGATTGTTTAAATATTGTATTTAATTTCATCATGAGTTTCCTATTTCACTTTTGTAAATTTTGACATCTTTATATTCATTTCAACTTGCACTTTGTATTTCATTTAATTTAATACCCTATTTGGCTATGCTAAATTGTTCTTTTAATTATAGTAACAATGATCATATTCCTTAATAATAACTCATTTCATTTTGGAATAGTTGTATATACAACACTCCCATAAAAATCAAGTCTTGATTCAATCATACATAGTTAAAGAAATTATCATTCCATCCCCAAATTGTAACATTATCTTATTCAATTATGTACACAAGCACACTACTCTTCCCAACAATATCAAATACTCAGAATTTTACAATCGTTGAGAAGAAAGATCGTATCACGTTAGTCTGACAAGAAAAGTCGTATCGAGAAAGTCAATCATACCTCAAAAACCAATCAAAGAGCTCAAGAAAATAATCTAAAAAGTGTAAAGCATGCTACCACCTTATGATACCATATATCCCCACAGCAAAGCATTGACAAAATCCCTCAAATCCTCAAACAAAGGAACCGCACCAAGCACCTTCATCAACCTCTTCAGCTCATCATCCTCCTCATCATCCACAAACGGCTCGATGAAGACCCCGTTATCGGGCTGCAACGCGTACGAGACCGGGTTATCATCGAGGATCATAACTCTGCTCAAGTCCCTCCCCACCTCACTCAAATCCTTCACAAAACTCCCATCAATTTCCTTGCAAGAATCACGGTACAGCCGGTGGGAAATCAACCTCCTCGGATCGAGTTCATCGAGGACAGGAGAAGCATAGTCTTCTGTGGCTGCAGTGAACACCACAATCTCGAACCTCTCACTCAAGAAGGCCAAGAACTCGTCCACAAAGGGCCTCTTTAGGACATAGTAATCGGTGTTTACCCCTCCGAGGACCAACCTCACCATGAAGTCGTACTTTGCCGGTTGGACGTTGAGGGTGGTGTGCACGAGGGTTTCATCGAGGTCGAGGAAGATGGTGTTCGTGTGGGGTGGGAGCAGTGGTGGGAGGGGGGTTTTCATTGAAGGGTTTGGTTTTTCGAGGATTTTCCCTTCTTGGTTAGGGTTTTAAGCGTGATGAAGATCTTGATGTGGGTTGACTTGTTGAAGGCGGCGGCGTTCTTGGGAGATTCTTGTTTGAGGTTCTCTTCACTGCACCATTTCCTGATATAGAGATGGAGGGAGGAAGAAGAAACAGAGTATTATATCCTTTCTTTGGAAACTGATTTTGATTCAAATTTAACGGTCGAAATAAAAAATAACATGATAAAAATCTTTCATACACTTTAACTAATGAGTGGTGTGAAGAAAACAAAAGAAAACCGGTTTTGAACTCGAGAACCGAACCGGACCGGAACCTCAAGGTGATAAAGATGAGAACCGAGCTGAAACCCGAAGCCCGTGTGAAGAAAACAAAAGAAACTACCCGGACCGGCCCAAAGGCCTACTCCCCGAGAACCGAGTGCAAGATCAGGGCTAGCGAGGAGATGAAGAAGGCAAGGGCGAGGACGAGGACGAAGACGAAGAAGAAGGCACTAAAAGAGCGTGTCGTGAACAACAACACGGTCTTCGATAGCTTCGCCATCGCCAAGAGCTCCCTCGACCCCGATGGTCTCGAAAAATTACTGGCTTGCTATTTAGCACTGAATTGCGACGAGTATCATGATCTAGTCATCGACGTTTTTCGACAAGTTTGGATCGAGCTCAAAGGAGCCTTTGTTGATTGTTAGAAGATTGATTAGGTTAAAAGTGTTAGAGATTTAGAGATTTGATTGTAGTGTTAAAGTTGTTGTCTTATTTATGTGGAGATAATTAAGGTTGATAGATAGAGTTATAAGTTACATTTTTTGTTGAATTGGGATACACAAAAAATTTCAATTTGGTTATTTTAATTATAAGAAGCAATGTTACATTTCAAACATTAAATTGAGTCTTCTATTTGATTACAGTAAAACACTCAATTATTGATTGGTCACAGTAATATACTTATTGATTGTTTAAATATTGTATTTAATTTTATCATGGATTTCCTATTTCACTTTTGTAAATTTTGATTTATTTATATTCATTTCAACGTACACTTTGTATTTCATTTAATTTAATTCCCTATTTGGCTATGATAAATTGTTATTTTGATTATGGACTAACATATAGTCGTCCCATTAAATATGTATTATTTTGATTAAAATCCTCTTACAATTTTAGTCAAAATATGATATATTTAATGAGATGGAGAGAGTATTACCTTTCTTAACAATGATGGTATTTGTTAATAATAATTCATTTTAAATTAGTTTTTCAACAACGCCGTTTATCTTAAGTTATAACGGTGTCGTGTTAAACTTATGTGTACAAATGTGTTAATCGGGTTTGCGTATGCAATATTTTGACCAAATCTAACCCGATATATTAAATAGTTAGTGTATTGTGTGACAGATTTTAAAGTTCATATACAATATTAGAAATAATGGTTAATTTATTTATTTACATGCAATTATACCTAAATTTTATTATAGAATAGTCATACAAACACTCCCATAAAAAGCAAATCTTGATTCAATGATATAGCATAACCACCAAATTTGTAACACATTCTTATTCAATTATGTACACAAACACACTACTCTTCCCCAAACACTATCAAATCATACCTCAAAAACCAATCAAGAGATCAAGAAAATAATCTAAAAAGTGTAAAGCAAAACACTTGCAAACTACCACCTTAAAAACCATATATCCCTATAGGAATTCATTCACAAAATCCCTCAAATCCTCAGCCAAATGAACAGCACCAAGCATCTCCATCAACCTCTTCAGCTCCTCATCCTCCTCATCATCTCCAAACGGCTTGATGAGGACCCCGTTATCGGGCTGCAACGAGTACGAGTCCGGGTTATCATCGAGGATCATAACTCTGCTCAAGTCCCTCCCCACCTCACTCAAATCCTTCGCAAAACTCCCATCAATGTCCTTGCAAGAATCACGGTACAGCCGGTGGGAAATCAACCTCCTCGGATCGAGTTCATCGAGGATAGGAGAAGCATAGTCTTCTGTCCCTGCAGTGAACACCACAATCTCGAACCTCTCACTCAAGAAGGCCAAGAACTCGTCCAGAAATGGCCTCTTTAGGACATAGCAATCGATGTTTACCCCTTGGAAGACCCGCCTCACCACGAAATCGTACTTCTCCGGTTGGACGTTGATGGTGGTGTGCACGAGGGTATCGTCGAGGTCGAGGAAGATGGTGTTCGTGTGGGGTGGGAGAAGTGGGGGGAGGGGGGCTTTCATTGCAGGGTTTGAGTTTTTGAGGACTTTGTAGCCCTTCTTGGTTAGGGTTTTGGGTGTGATGAAGATCTTGATGTGGGTTGACTTGTTGAAGGTGGCGGCGGCGTCGTTCTTGATGGGTGAGTTCTTGCAGCTGCGCCGGTGGGGGTAAGGGAGGTTCTCTTCACTGCTTTTGACACCATTTCCTGATATAGAGATGGAGGGAGGGAAAGAGAGGGAGGAAGAAGAAACAGAGTATTATATACTTTCTTTGGAAACTGGTTTTGGTTCAAATTTAACGGTCGAAATAAAAAATAGCATGAAAAAAAATCTTTCATACACTTGTATAGTAGTATTTTTTATTCTTGAATTATAAGAACATATTAATCACTTTTGGAATTTATAAATATGATAAAATTATATCTTTTATTTCAAAGTATGTAGATTTTATTTTTATTCTATATAAATGATTAATTTTATCCATGCAATCACCTTATATGGACTTACTCTAAAAAATATTTCCTAATAATTGGTTGATTCATAAATAATCATTAATAGATATAATTTACTCCGAATACTTCCCATTTGAGTTAATTTTTCATTTTAAAATTCAATAAAACACTCACAATTCTGGTTAAACGGAACCAACAATACTGGGACGGACGGAGTATAATGCTTTTACATTTGCTAAATCTATACAAATCTTTAACTATTACTTCAACTGTGAAAATACATACAGTATGTGAAGTTAGAGCACAAGCAGACTCTCTTCCGGCTTCTTCTTCGCTTAAAAACACAGCGCGTGTCGTGTACAAACGACGAAAGCACACGGTACAGGAGGGCATTGCTCCCGTTTCTCATCGTTTCAACTTTGATCTCTTGGCGTGGCACCCCAAAGCCGTATTTTGGGGATGATGAGAGGTCTGCAGCAGAGAAGAGCGAAAACCAACTCCATTGTGAACACAGTCATGCTCACCCACACGAACAGCGTCTTCTTCCAGAACCACAGGATCCTTTTCAGGAGAGGGAGCTCAGAGTTGAGGGTGAGGGACGCGCTGTATATCTCTGGGATGCCGGCGCCGGGTGAGTATTCGGCTCGTTGCTCCAGGACCACCCTTACGGATGCCGTTGGGATGTCGCCTTCGGTGAAGTCTCTGAAGATTACTTTCAGATTCTGCGTTTCGGATGTGTATCCGGTTAGAATTGGAGCGACCTTGAGGAGAGTGAGGAGAAGGCGGATCGACTGACTCCTGTATTGGAGCATACATGGACGTCGTGATGTTGACAGTATCTGTCCATCGGCAGCAAGGTAATCGACCCTCACCTTCAAGGAGGAACGAGGAACGAAAGATAATTAGCCGCGTGCATCGACTTGAATTAGCTCCTTACAGTCAGTCTTAAGATGAGGTTTGGGTAAAGTCTAGCTAACATGAGATTAAGAAAGTGTTTACAAATACACTAACTTAGTATGTTGTTATTTTTTTTTGCCTGAATTTAGAAACACCCTAACAAAATGTTGACGTGGAACTCAGAATTACCTACATGCCCTGAAAACCAAACAATGTCGTTCTCATTTCACATAAACGATATCGTTGCAATATATTTCAGAATTTGGGGAATATAATGGTCACAGACGATAGATGAGGACGATGTTGCAAAAATGTCGTTTATGTAGAATGAGAACAACATGGTGTGGTTTTGCAGACAATATACTAAGTTTGCGTATTTGTAAACAGATAATATACGAAGTTCGTGTATTTGTAAACACTTTCTTAAGTTCATATGAAAATACACAAACTATTACAAGATCATGTATTTATAGACGATAAACCCTAAAAACGAAACAATCTTAACTAAAAGTTCCATTAGTCTTTAAAAGATTTTGCACAAGAACCAAACTACACAGCTAAACTCTAAGCAAATGAAACAACTTCTCAAGCATACAAAACCAAGAAGGCTCCCATTGCAGTAAACACAACATACACATAACAAGCAGTCATCATTCAACACACTCAATACAAGAACACTACACAAACACTGAACACATACCTGAAATATCCCAAGATGCTGGTTGTATTCCGACTCGGGCAATGTCAGCGACACAGCAACCTGCATCCCGTGATCACGTGGCACCACCCTCACCCTCGATCCATCATCACCCTTCAAGATTCTCGGCTTCTCCACAAAATGCCTCAGATAGTGACGATTGGACATGATCGGCACCAATGCAGCCGGGGTCTTCTCTGAGTAATCGAAATTCAAGGCCTTACTCATCCTCACCGGCTCCTCCACCGCCACTTTTATCAGCACGCCGCCCACCACAAACGCAGACAGCAGCAACCCCACCAGCACAGAGCACACATAAGCCGACCACAACAATCCCCAACCACATTTCAATCCCAGTTTCCAAATCGCTCTCTGCTGCTTCAACCACTCATACAGATACTCTGAAACAATTCCAAACATGAGATTCCAAATTTTTTTCATTTCATCAACAAAAGACCCTCTGAAGACCATCACAAGCCCTAGGGGGTTAAACACAATCATGTACGAGTAATACGCCAATCGAATAGTAAACATAGAGATTTTCACTAGCAAATGAATATGGAAGCTGATGGGATTGATTACTATACCGGCTAGGGTGAGCAGAAGGCTCGAATTCGAATCGTCACTCCCTCTCGAGCTTGGTTCTTCGGGGAAATTAGCATCGGTGACCGTCGATTTCTCCTCGCTCGTCTCGTTATTCGGTGAGGTAGCCTTCGAATCTTCCATTCCCTTCTCGAATCCCTCTAATTTCCGAGCAAGCAGCAGCTTTCTCTCGTTCGAGTATTTCTCCACACTTCCCCATGATCTAAGCTTCGCCGGCTCCGTCGTGTCATGGCCGGAGGATTTCGACCTTCGGCGGCGGAGAACCTGCGGCTGCGGCGACGGATTAGGGATAGGATCTGAGATTGATGCATCTCCAATTGATTCGATTCGATCGTCAAAAGCTGCGCAACAATCGTGGAACTCGAAATCGTCGAACGCCTCTAGGAATTCCTCTCCCCCATCGTCGAATTGCGCGCTAGATTTCGTCTCCTCCATTGGAAGTTTATCGTTGGAAGGTTGTACCGTTAAAGAACGTGCCTTTTCAAGCTGTGATTGTACCTTACGCCTCGTAAATTGTACATGAAAGTGTGGCAGTTGGGAAAGAAACCGGTTTCTTGTGAGTCTGTGACAGGTAAAATTGCATAATTTGCTAAATTAAATATTAAAAAAATATCAAGTTGAATAAATCTATGAATTATTCTTTTTCTTTATTTTTTTTTTAAAGTTTTATAAGAATTAATATTTCTAAATTAGGCATAATATTATGAGAAAACTACTTCATGCAAAAGTAAAATGTCAAAACCACAGAACTCATTAATGGAAAAAAAATCCACGTGTACAATGTAATAATAGAGTAATAATTACTTGTTACTCATTATTCTTAGATTTCGATCCAATCATTTAAAATTTAAATAGAAAGAAAACTAGACAAGTCTGCTCAGATCACTTGTCCTTATTTGCATCAAAAATAGAAAATCCATTTATCTAAATTAAACACCTTCATATGTAAGAGAAAATTATTTAAAAGTAAAAAAAAATTGAAAATGGAGTGAATTTTAATTCGAGAGATTAATTCGAGTTCGAGCTTGTTTATTAGATTATTTGAGTTTATAAATATTATATTAATTGATAAGCTCGTAAACTGATTCGTGTATAAAATGCACAAATTATTAGAAATCCTGTTCATTTTTTAAGTTCATAAACATATTCGTTAAAAAAGTTCGCAATGTTCGACTCGATATTGAAACATGTTCTTTCATAAAAGAACAAACTTTATCGATGCGAAATCCGAATAATTTGGTTGTCAGATGAATTAGAATTTAAATAAATAATTATAACAAATATTTAACCAAATTGCCAACTAGACTATGGTAGTTGCTATCATTAAAGAAAAAAATTTATCCGTTCACACGCTTTTTCCAGAGCGTGACGCCACTCGCCTCTCTCAGTCGTTTTACACACAGTGTCAACGCTTTACATCTTCGAACCAACTTCCTCTCTACACACAGTAGCGGGTGTTTGTGCGTGTTGATATATATAGAATTGATCATTTTTGTTCATATTGAATTCGCGTATGCATTTTCTCCTTTCTTTCTGGCGAAGTTTGGTTTGCTGCTGCATTTTTCCTGCGATTCGTGGATTTCTCGTGATTTTCAGCTCGCGAGGCTTTCTTTTGGGGAAAGTGGAGGGTTTAGATAGGTTGTGGTTGATTTCGCCTTCCGATTTTAGGGTTTAAAGTCTACTTTTTTGCTTTCGTAGGTTGGGGGTTTTGATTTAGATTTTGATTTCGCTTTCGCCCTGGTTAGGTGAGGTTTCCTTTGTTTCCAATTTGACATTTCATAGTCCTGCAAAACACACACACACATACACATATATATATATATATATATAAAAGAAGAACTCGAGAAATACGTGATCTTGCAGCAGCCATGAGCTCTCGATTTTCAGAGGCTGCTTAAAGAGATTCCCACTTTTTGCATTTAATATTAATATCGAATTTCAGAATTTCCGTAAATCTTGTTAGAGTTGGATAAAGTCTTCGATGGAGTCCGAGACACCCGCGAAGTTTACTCTGTGGAAGCAGTCGTCGATGGCGCCGGAGAGGGACTACGAAGACCTCGATGATCTGGAGGAGCAAGAGGACAATGATGTGATCGACATTGATCCGGGGTTGAAGCTGATGTACTTGGTGAATGGGGGTGATCTGGATGGCATCAAGGAGCTCTTGGAGAATGGTTTGGATGTCAATTTCCGTGATATCGATCACCGGACTGCGCTTCACATTGCTGCTTGCCAGGGGTATGATGATGTTGCTAAGCTGCTGCTTGAGAATGGGGCGAAGGCGGATTCTCAGGATCGGTGGGGAAGCACGGTATAGCCTTAATCTCGATACTTGAAGCATGTTAAGTTTGTGTGGCAGTTCTTGATGTGGATTTAAGCATATGTGAGAATTTAGTTGTGTAGTGTTTGTAGCTTCACTTTTGTTCCATATCATGAAATGGCATCTAAGTGCTCTGATCTGTGCTGTTCTTGGATAAGGTGATAATTGCCTTCACGCTGTGATTTATGTGCAATGAACTCTCTATCTCTCTGAAATACAAACACAGTTTATATTTAATATAAGACTAAAAATGTGGATTTGAAACCATTCTCTATTAACAACCTGTTCTTGATTGGGTGACATTTGTGAGCTTCTTGAGCATGAAACTTATCTTGATTGATTTCTAATCGCGATTGTTGCAAGAATTTGAGGTGATTACTAAAGATGAAATGAGTAACTCGCACGTAATGCGATGGCTGATATCAAAATTTCTTTAGATAGTACGCCGTGCACTGGATACTTCCTGAATCATTGATATATCATATACATGTCTTTCATAGTCATTTGTTTTTGTTTTTTTTGTGTACTAGGTTCTTAGTATGTTTGTTCTTTGCCATTTAATTTTTCTGCTTCCTGATCTGCTTTTCTTTCATAGCCTCTTGCAGATGCCATACATTATAAGAATCATGGGGTAGTCAAATTATTGGAGAAGTATGGTGCAAAGAATCTTGTAAGTATCTATTATTTATGCACCTCATGGTTGTCCTGTCGAAAAACTGTACAATGTCATGTTCTTCTTACTTTGCTTGTGGCTTAATTTGGCATTGCGTTTTCTATTAGATGGCTCCCATGCACGTTGATAATGCTCAACATGTACCTGAATATGAGATTGATCCCACAGAACTTGATTTCACCAGCAGCGTTGAGATAACAAAGGTATTTAACTATTTTTTACCATATCAGCTTCAATTTCGTCTTGTTTTGAGATCTAGCCTAGTTTTACGAAGATGGATGAATGGCTTTCATTCACTTCATCGGTATCAAGTCATGTATGTTGAATACTTCACAACAATAAAACTTATGTTCTTATCAAAGCCATTCACTTTTTCCTGATGGCGAGAGGTTAATTTCAGGGAACCTATAGAGTTGCTTCATGGCGTGGAACAAAAGTTGCAGTGAAAACCTTTTGGGAAGGAATTGATATTGAGGATAAAGTGTGAGTTCCTCAAATATATGATTATGCTTTTGTCTTTCGATACTTACTGTTATCTGATTCCCGCGTATATTTTGCAGCAAGGCTTTTAGGGATGAGCTCGCGCTGCTTCAGAAAGTAAGACATCCGAATGTCGTGCAATTCCTTGGCGCTGTAACACAGAGCAGTCCCATGATGATTGTGACAGAGTACTTACCTAAGGTATTTATCGAAGCAGCTCTGCATATTCCTTTGAAAAATTTTCATTACAGCTTATAAACCTATGCATTGGCCACCAGAAAACGGTTAATTTGATATACCCTTACGAACTTGCAGGGCGACCTCCATGAATACTTGAAGAAGAAAGGTCCACTTAAGCCTGCAACGGCTCTCAGATTTGCAATGGATATTGCCAGGTTCGTCATCTTATCGGAACGTAACTTATCTCTTTCATTCTACACTTGAAAGAGCAAAACAGGACAAGTTGATTTGCACTAACAGGACAAGTTAATTTATCTCTTTCATTGCAACGTTACGTCATATTGCAATTTATTTTGTCCACAGGGGATTGAACTATCTGCATGAAAATAAACGTGAAGCGATTATTCATCGTGACCTTGAACCTTCGTAAGTGTTTAGTTTCCATTCTTGTTATATATTGTTGCATACTTCTATAAAAGTCTTCTATTCTGTTCTATTAGTTTCTCATGTAAGCATTGCTCGTATGCATGAGTACGATAACAGGAACATATTGCTGGATGACTCTGGGCACCTAAAGGTTGCAGACTTTGGAGTTAGCAAGCTTCTTAAAGTCGCCAACCGAATTAAAGAAGACACACCTCTTGCTTGTCATGATACTTCTTGTGAGTTTTCATCTCAATTTACTATTATATATGTGTGGTTGTACAAACATAAAGAATCAACTCCATATTGTTTATAAAAGACATGCTATCAAACAGATGAGACTGATCGTCTGTTCGTTGACAGGTCGTTACGTAGCTCCGGAGGTATTCAGAAACGAAGAGTATGACACTAAAGTAGATGTATTCTCATTTGCATTGATTTTACAAGAGGTAATGGCCATATACTGATCCTCAGATATACTTCTTTCGATTGGCTTCATTTTTAGCTACTAGACTTCAATATATTAATCATTTTGGTGGTCTAAACTTAGATGATTGAAGGATACCCGCCGTTCTATTTGAAGCAAGACCATGAAGTTCCCAAGCATTTTTCCGAAAAGGAGCGCCCTCCTTTCAGAGCCTCATCGAAGTTCTACGCCCATGGATTGAAGCAGTAAGTTTCTTTTCACATATACTTCGCCCATGGATTGAAGCAGTAAGTTTCTTTTCACATATACTTCGCCCATGTCTTTGTTGTGTGAGAGTGAAATGCTTCTTGAGAACATGACATTTGAAACCACGTTTTTACACGTACGAACGCTTAACCCTTTTACAGTTTGATCGAGGAATGTTGGAGCGACAATCCAGCTAACAGGCCGGCGTTCAAGCAAATCATTCCCCGATTGGATGCCATCTACAACAGATTTGGCCACAGAAGGCGTTGGAAGGTACCTCTCGTCTTGAAACATGCCTTCTTCGTTTAAATTTTCCTTGAGCATGTCAGCTACTTTGTGTAGGTGATGAGGCCATTGAAATGCTTCCATTCCGACTGGGCGAAAGATGGTTCGAGCCGAACGCACTCCCATGATTCCTCGTAAAAATGCAGTGAAAATGTTGTGTTTTGAGATTAAATCATCTTTGTTCTTGCTTGTAGTGAGACAGTGTACTGTTTTGTGTAAATTTACTTCTCTCTCTCACTCTCTAAACAGAAACATCTATTCAGGATAAGGGATTGAAGAACTTGATATGAATCTTTTGAAATTATTTGTAATGTATTGTTTCAAGAAAATTATTATCCATTTGTCATTTCTGTTTGTCCACTGTTCTGATGTTGATGTGGAGGGAGTATCAAATAATACATCGAAAGACCAGCTAGTTGTACACAAGTTACGTGCGAAGATAATATAAAACACGAAATTAAAGCACGCCAGCGAATATGGCGACGCGTATACTATGAATGGGTACGAAACAAGTTAGTTAGATGGTCAAAAACCCTTCGAATTCGTATCGAAAACTACTCCCCGTAGCATCATTCAAATCCACAATACTATATATATCAAGGTTTTTGCAAAGGACCACTTCAAAAATGTAGGAAGATGTTTGAACATTAGAAGCAATATATCTTCAACTAGTGCACCTTTTGACTTCATCATCTAAAACTACACCACCACCACTCATATTTTGCCTCTCTTGGTATGTATAATTAAATAAAATTATCTAGCTAGTGCTACATTGTTGAAATAACTAAGAACAATTCCAAACTCAATCCGAGTTAACCCTAATTTCTTGATGATTATTTGGTGCCATATTAGTTAAACTTTTCAATCAAGAATTAGGGTTTTCAAACTTGCTAGATGTAGAGTACTATACCCTAAAGTTGGAATTGATGATGATGATGGAGTTGTGGGGTATTTTATTTAATTTTGATTAGGTGTGTGCATTGAAACCCTACATATTTCAACATCAAGAACCCTAAGAAACATATAGGGTTTCATATTGGTGGTCCCTTCTTGGAAAGAATATTGGTCCTCTTAAGACTTTAGGGCATCGATCTCCGTTTAACGACACGGAAATCAACTGTTTCGGAACGGGCCGGAATAATAGATGAGGTACGACTTGCGGTAGAGGAATCTTGATAGAGGAGAAGCATTTATCATCTATTTAATTTGCACTTATGAATGTGTAAGGTGTGAAGGTAGATTGATAACTTTATTGTTTGGTAACATTTGATTTGGTGAAGTGTCCAATCTATTGAGAAAATAAATTAATTTTTATTTTCTTTTAATATATGTTTTATAGGTTTAGAGACATGATGGGGAAAAAAAAATCTTTTTTCCCAATTTAAATTTATTGTTACCAAAATATGTGTTCTATGTGTTTTGAACGTCAAAGTTAGGTTGATATATTACTTCAAATGTTACCAATCATTATAAGTATATTGAATTTATTCATATTAATTTGTTTTTGAGATATGCTCTCAAGAATCTAAGACTTTTCCAGATGTGATAATTTTTTATTGAATTTTACATTTAATTAAATCTCTTCTTTTTTAAAAAAAAATTTCAATATCATCATCACTACGTTCAAACAAAAGTAAAATAGGTTGAATTTATTCTCAAACAATTTCATGCCTCATATTGTATTTGAATTTATTTGTAAGCATATATGCTTTTTAAATTTTCATGACTCAATTCCCAGTATTAGAATATACTATTATTTTGATAATATTTATCAATAAACATAAAACTATTATAATTTATTAATTTATTAAAACACTCAACACTTTAATTCAAAGCTTCACATTATTATATGTCTATATCACATAAAAATCAGTCACATTAATAACTACTTAAATATTAACTAAAAAAATAAGATGAAATACTAAAAATAATTAAAATCTTTTTTTACTTAAAGAAACATATACAATAAGTATATTTGGGTACAAATAAAAACAAATGCACGTGTGAATTGCTGGACTAATGGCAAACATATGTATTTCTTGAAATGCAGATCAAGAATTTATCTACTTACAAAATAATTAATGGAAAATTATTCTTGTGATTCTTGCCCATAAATATTCATTTTCAAAGTTGAAGGCAAAGATAACCAACCCTTTTGAATAGATGCTATAGCAAAAGTAGACACCTCACATGAACCCTATGGCCACTTTTTACAAACAGTTTGGCATCTCTATCAATCCCATTTTCCATCATTTGATCCTGGCCCTTTATTATGATCGAAGATCGCAACGATATCCTCTATTCCAAATCGTGATGATATTGACCGGCTACGTTTGAATTGGTGCGACGATTCAAATTCAAAAGATGACAATGAAGGAATTGAATATCAAAGGGTTTGGGTTGGGGAAGATGGTAATGTCGAAAGATTTTTTAAATTATTTAAACAATGTTAGGGCTTGCAATTGAGGGAAATGAAGAAGAAGAGGATTGCAGATTGTAATTAAAGGTTAACGTAGGATCTGCGGCGGACAGATCCGTCATTGATTAATAAAATTAATTTATACATTTTTTAAATTTAAAAAATAAAATCAACAATGAATTAGATCCGTCGTTAATGAACAACAGACAGTCTGTCATTGCTCTATCATTTCACATCGCGCTTGAATTTCATGTTAAATTTCTTCGTCAATCAGTCATTAGGTCTGTCGTTACTGATCTGTTATTATTCTGGAGATTCTTCTATTGATTGTCTAAATTATCTAAAATTTTAAAAATAGTTTGTCCATATGTATTATACATGAGTTATATGTTCTTTTGTCTTGTAGGAGAATTAGGTTGAAATAAGATTTTTTTGCATGCATAAAGATTTGGGATAATGTCAAAATTATCCAAAAGTTTCCTAAATCATAAAGTGATTATAATATATTTCTCTAGAAAAGTTGGTTATATTATTATTATTTTCTTAAACCAAAGTGGTTATGTTACTATTTACCATCATGTCACAATTAATTTAAATGCATCAAACTCCCATGTGGTTATCAAGACATTATTAAATCCCTCTAGTCATAAATGCAATAAGTAAACACAATGGCCAACTATCTTCAAGAATTTTAAGAAAATCTTTTACTATCTTTAATTATATATACTCATTTTTTTATCACTTTATTTTTTTTTTATAAGATTTTTTTAGAACAACTTTATTATATTTTATTCTCTTAGAGTATAAATGTATTTTTGTTTTAAAAATAGGTCATGTTACTCTGAACAAACCGATAAGAAATATAGATCAAGTTAAATAGTACGACGAAGGGAATATATTTACATGTGGTTGTTTATGATAAAGCATGTCACTATGTTTCTATTAAAACCATGAGTTTTCATAGAAGAATGACATATCTTCAAAGACTATTGGTTTTATATAGCAAGACATTGTTAAGAGTAATGAGAATAGGTTTCACCCTTTCCATTTAATTAATCAAATCTTGACATGCATGGGAGAGGGAAAAAACAACAAAGTATGGGAAATTTTTTGACATTAGAGTGATGTGATATATATCACCTCATATATCTTATGTTATAATTTCAAGCAAATATGAATAGGTTTCGAGTTCAAATCTGACTAAATATTTAGCTATCGAAGTCAAATTTCAACAGTTTGAGGATCCATTTAACATCAAGAATAATTCTTTATGAATGCATAAAAGTAATTAAATTGTATGTTTTCATTATTTGAAAATTCTAATTTGACTAATCTTGAAATTGAGATTAACAATTAATAAATCAGAAATGCCTTCATATAATTAATCTAGTGTCTTTATTTTTTTTTTCCCATTTTGAAACATAAAAGTGGTAATTGGTTATTTCAACTAAAACCATTTATTAATCAGATGCATTTCTTTTATAAATCTTCAACTACATGCCTTAAACTTTCAACCTATATGTATCTAATGCTTTAACATGAAGTAATTAAATTCTAGAAGACTCATAAACAATTTCATTTATAACCAATTACATGTAATTATAAGGTGCTTGAGTGTCTATTTTTTATATTGATAATTATTAGTATAGGACTTGTAAAAAGGCAAAAAAAAGTTTCAAACTATATAGATAAGAAATTATCACAAAAATACTTTCTTTACCATTTACAAATAAGCACTAGATAATGCAAGGTCAAAGATACACAATATAGAAAGAAATCATATTTAAATCATTCAACACCCAATTTAGCCAATTAATAAAACAATTATAAGATTATATGTTAAAAGAGTAATTAAACTTACCAAATGTAATAAACCATTAGCCTAATTACAGATAAATTGCCTCTAATAACTATGAAATGTAAGATCATATATATGTTCCAATATTGTGGTCCATGAAATTGAAGGATCTACTAATATAAGTCTCTTTATTATTTCTAATTTCGTATAACACGACACTTTTACAACTCCGATGGAACTCTTTCTCCCTCTTAATCTATCGACCCGGAATCGGAATCGTATTTCATCAATACACGTCATGTATATATACAATGTAAACATTGATCAGATAGTGCATTGAAGTACACTCATATAAATCATAATAAAGTGTTATCAAACTACAATTATAAGATTTTCAATGGTAGCCCATCTAGTAGTATATGCTGACCACAAAATGAGTTTGAATTGTACTAATCATATCAAAATAAAAGGTCAATTTCTTGTTTTATAAATACACACAACTCCTAGTGGAGAAACACCATTATCTGCATCTCTCTAGCAGAATTGTAAGACAAAAGCTCAACACAGAAAAATTCAATCTTTTTTTCTCCAATAACCCTTACCCCCCAACCCAGGTCAGTGAAGGTACAAAGCTACAATCTTGCAACCTTTTCTTGTCATGGGCTTCTTGAAAAATGAAAATTTAAGCTACCCTTTTTGTGATTCTTGAGAATCTCTTGATCTACTTGTTTGCTAAGATGTGTGAGGGTTAAAAGTTACAATCTTGCAAAAAAAATATTCATGGGCTTCATAGAAAATGAAAGTTGGAGGTACCCTTGTGTTTGAAATGCAATTCTTGAAAATATTTTTCCTTTTTCTTGATCTAAGAAGGTACAAAGTTCCAATCTTGCAAATTTTTTTAAAGGTGCCTCTTGTGTAAACATTTTTCTTGATCTTGATAAGATGCTTATGATTAGCTTCAGACAAGGTGCAAAGGGAAGTACCTATGTATGAACATGGTTTAATTTTCTTGAATATTTTTGCAGCTGAAGATGGAGTTCCAAAGTGATCAGTCAAGGGAGATGTCAACTGAGAGGAAGATTGGGAGGGGTAAAATCGAGATTAAACGGATCGAAAACACGACGAATCGGCAGGTGACATTCTGCAAGAGGCGCAATGGGCTGCTGAAGAAGGCCTATGAACTATCTGTGCTTTGTGATGCTGAGGTTGCCCTAATTGTCTTCTCAAGCAGAGGCCGTCTCTATGAGTATGCTAACAACAGGTATGAAGAGCTTTGTTGTTATATTGGAAAAAAAGGGGATCTTGAATCAAAGGAAAGGAAAATTTGGATTTTGTGTGTCTATATGTGTGGAATTAGCTAGGGCAGCTCATCTAAAAGGGGTACTAAATAG
>JAPKLX010002952.1:0-11754 GCA_026898415.1 Leonotis leonurus
TCTCTGTCAGAATCTCAAAACCAGCAAGTCACAGACAGAAGGCTAAACCAGAGAATCTCAAAACCAGCAAGTCAACAGACAGAAGACTAAACCAGAGAATCTCAAAACCAGCAAGTCACAAAGACATAATGCTAAACCAGAGAGTCTCAATCAGAAAATGAAGCTAGTCAACTTTAACAGAAAGTTGAACCAGAGAAGCCTCAGCCAGAAAGATGGAAGATGCTTCAACCAGAAAGTGGTTAACGTATGCTCTACCAGAAAGTACCTCAACCAGAAAGTGTCTAAGCCAATATTCAACCAGAAAGACACTAGACCAGAGAGGACACAACCAGAAGGTTAAAAGCAAACGAGAAAGAGCAGAACCAAACCTGTCGATGAAGCATTAAAGACTTTCCATTTAAGATTTGGAAATTGAATCATTGATTGACATGGAGAAGGAAAGCAATCATAAATGATCTGCTTACCAATCATAGAAGATTCAATCAACAAACTCTACAAGGAAAGAAGAGATATAATTGATTGACAAT
Source organism: Leonotis leonurus (assembly GCA_026898415.1). Taxonomy (NCBI): domain Eukaryota; kingdom Viridiplantae; phylum Streptophyta; class Magnoliopsida; order Lamiales; family Lamiaceae; genus Leonotis; species Leonotis leonurus. Next base: position 528 of record JAPKLX010002952.1, read on the forward strand.
CCACAAATCAAATCACGTCAATCAACAAACGGCTAGAATTTCAAATTCAGAGCCTATATATGTTTGAAGTTTCAAAGTCTGAAATACGCAAGCGCTATACTACAGAAATATTCTCAAGCATTCTATCTCCAAATCAGACAAAAAGCTTCAAACCGTTCGTGATCGCAATCACACCTCGATTCAAGTCTGTCTTATCGAGAGAAGAAGGAGATCTTTACTAGCTAGTAGTTTTCTAGTGGATTAATGTGCAGATAGCCTGTTTACAGTAGTTTTCTGTAAGTTGTAAAGGGACACGACCCTTATTCGTGCATAAGTTTCAATAAGGTTTGTAATTGAAACTTGTGGCTCGTTCTCAGCGAGGTTAAATAAGAAGAGTATCCTAGTAGTGGATATCTAATCCAGTTTGGATTAGACCGTGGACGTAGGGGGTTTCCCGAACCACGTAAAAATAACTGTGCCATTTAAATTCTGCATTTTATATTCAGTTGTTTTTATTCTGCATCTATCATACTCATTCAAATCTGCATTCTTAATCAACCTCTAAATACTCGATTAAGTTTTCAAAAGATTTTCTTAACAAGAGCACCGACTAAGTCCACCATTATTCCGCACACAGTACATTGTTGGAAATTAAGTTCATGCTTACTTTCAGCTTTGTATATCTCACTTGAGAGATCTTATTTGGATAGAACCTAAACGATTAGATAATCACTTTGTTCTATCAACTTGAGCAATCTGTATTTAAGAAAGCTCACATCTCTCTGTTTGAAACAGTCAAGTAAACTGAAAAAGTTTGCATTTGGTGTATTCCCCCCCCATACACCAAACCTTGCTCTTTCGGGACCAACAAGTGGTATCAGAGCAGTGGTTCAAACTGACCATTGTTTTGTTTCACAAGGTTAATACCTTCGTGGTCAACTTGAATAGATTTAGAAAATCTTTTCATCATCTGCATATTATCTGTTATGGAATCATCTGTTATCAGGGCATGCGAAGAATTCTCCATCCAAGGTTACAGAGAATGGAGCTTCAGAATCAAGATGTGTCTCAAAGCTCATCACTGCCTGATGTGGAAGGTGATAGAAGAAGGACCTTTGGCTATTACAGAAGAAACCACTCGTATCACTGAGACAGGAGCAGTCAAGGAAACTGTACTGAAAGACCCCAGAAAGTATACTTCTGAAGAAAGAAGAGAAGCAAATCTTGATGATTTTGCTAAAGGAGTTATCTCCAGTACTGTGAAAGGAGTTCATCTGGCCAAGATCCAAGATCTTGATACAGCCAAAGAAATGTGGGAAGCACTAAGAGATCTCAGCCTAGGATCTGAAGCTATGATCGAGAACAAGCTATCCCTAGCATGTAATAAGTTCGATGAATTCAAAATGAAGCCTGGAGAAACTATTGAACAAATGAAGAACAGGTTCACTGAAGTATTACTTGAAGTGTCTGCCTTCAAGAAGAATAAGTATACACAGAGAGAGAAGAATCTCAAGATTCTTAGAGCCTTACCACCAAGTTGGGAAATCTATTCAGCTATGCAACCTCTACGTGCTGATTTCAATGATCTGTCTGTAGAAGCACTATTTGATCATCTTGCTGTCCATGAATGTGATATCAGAAGGATACATGGACCAGATCACTCCTCCAGCAAGAAGAATGAAACTAGCACTAAGAAGGAGAAAGAGACTGCCTTCAAAGCGAAGTGCAAAACAGATGAACCAACATCATCTACTGCATCAGAAGAAGGAGGATATGATAAGTTACTGAAAGAATTCTCACTGATTGCTAAGAGAATGGACAAGATGGAAGTCAGATCAAGAAAGTATCGAAGGTTCTACAAAGACAACAAGAGTAGATACCAGAAGAACAAAGAAGCAGAACGATCTGATGACAAAACAGAAAGTAGAGGTAATGGTAAAATCACTAATCCTACTGACTATACTTGCTATGGTTGTGGAAGAACAGGACACTTCAAGACAGACTGTCCTGATCTATCCAAAAGCCAGAGAGAAGAACTACGAGCTAAAAGGGACAGAAAGCTAAAAGCTCAACGTAAAGCCATGATAACAGAAGAAAAAGAAGAAGATGATTCCAGCTCAAGCCATCTATCTGATAGTTCAACAGAAGATGATGAAGCATTCTTTGCTAAAGAAGAAGAAGACTGGGATGAATGCTATGCAGGACTAGACAACGGTCTAGATGATGTAGAGGTAAACTCTTGCAACTCTAATTCATCAAATGATATCGACCTGGATCAGGAAATAGAAGACCAAGATGAATATTCATGGAATGAAGTTAATGAAATGTTCAAGAGCTACTCAAGTATCAAGAGACTTTTCAAAGAAGTTGTTGAAGAAAATGACAGATTGAAGAAAACTGAAGAGATATTGAGTAAAGCAAACACTAAATTTGTTGCTAACATCAATGTTCTGGAAGAACAGATCAAGAGCAAAGACAGTGAGATTCATTCCTTGAACTCAAAAGTCAAAGATCTTATAAATAGGAACAACATTGCTGAAGAAAAGATAAAGAAAGGCAGAGATATGATCTACAGAAGTGATGAACGTGCCAAACTGCTCATCAACATACAACAGAAAGGCACTTCTGGATTAGGATATCCAGGTCACACAGAAAAAGCAGCAGGTCCAATGAAATTCGTACCAAAAAGAAGACAGATACCAGATCAAGTACTAAACTTGAAAAATAAGAAAGATCTTCCCCAGAAGATGATGGTTAAACAAGCTGGTAACAGACAATATCATCAAACCAAAGGACATCCTGCTAACTACACTGAATCTAAACAACAGCCCAAAAATAAAGTCAACAGGACATCACAGAAGAAAGCAGAAAGCAAAAAATCAGAGAGATACCATCCATCTGTTCTTCACTCAAAGTCCATTGTTGATGAGAATGGGAATATCATCACCAGCTACATTACTGTTCCAAATTTAAAGCTATTCTGGATTCAAAAAGGGATCTTTGCTAATAACCAAGCACCCAGACAATAAAGGGTAGCTAAATCTATTTAATTGCAGGACCAGAAGGCTGCAAGAAGAAGCAAGATTGCAAAAGGATCAATCTGGATAATTGATAGTGGTTGTTCAAAACACATGACATGTGACAAAAACCTACTATCAGACTACATAGAGAAACCAGGACCTCATGTCACTTTTGGATGTAATTCAAAAGGATATACCAGAGGATATGGAAACATAAAAGTTGGCAAGACCACCATCTCAAATGTTTCATATGTTGAAGGTCTCAGCCACAATCTGTTTTCTGTAAGTCAGTTCTGCACCAATGGTAATCAGATTGTTTTCAATACTAACAATTGTTTGGTGAAGAACAAGGAAGGAGATGAGGTACTCCTTACCGGAATATTGCAGGATAGACTATATATTGTGCAATGGAACAACCAGATAGAGACCTGTCTGGTCACTAAGACAGTATCAGAAACTAGTTGGCTATGGCATAAAAGATTAAGCCATCTCAACTTTAAAACAATCAATAAGATTGCCCGAGAGAAACTAGTTGAAGGACTGCCAGATCAAATATATGACAAGAATCACATCTGTGAAGCATGTCAAGCTGGAAAACAAACCAGAACATCTTTTTCAAGCAAATCTGCCCAGAGCTCAACCAGAATACTAGAGTTACTACATTTAGACTTATTTGGTCCCGTTAAACCATTAAGTATAAATGGTAGGAAATATACCCTAGTCATCATTGATGATTATTCAAGATTTACTTGGGTAATATTCTTGCATAAGAAGAAAGAAACTCTGGAGAAGCTGCCAAACTTTCTCAACAAGATTACCAAGAAAAAGGAAGCTTCTGTTACCACCATAAGAACAGATCGTGGAACAGAATTCCTAAACCAGAAAGTTGAAGAATATTGCAACCAGATGGGAATCTCTCATCAAACATCTGTTGCAAGAACTCCTCAACAGAATGGAGTGGTTGAGAGAAGAAACAGATCATTAAAAGAAGCAGCTCGCACTATGCTCAATGCAACCAGATTGCCAAAGAAATTTTGGGCAGAAGCCATCTATACAGCATGCTACACACAGAACAGATCAGTTGTTACAATCAGACATGGGAAGACACCCTACGAGATATGGAACAACCGAAAACCCAGGATTCATTATTTTCGCTCTTTTGGCTGTCAGTGTTACATTCACAATAATGGGAAATCTCAGTTGAAAACTTTTGATAGCAAAGCTGATCCAGGAATATTCTTAGGATATTCTGATGTCAGCAAAGCTTATAGGGTTTTTAACCAGAGGACTCACATTGTGGAAGTAACACCTCATATTGTTTTTGATGAATCTGTTATTAGTGACAGAGACCTAGATGCTGATCAAACACCAGAACAAGACCAGAACAAAAACCAGAAATTAATCCAGAACAAGAACCAGAAAGCAAAAGGGATTCTGTTAGAAGATATTCTAATCTGGAATACATCAGAAGAGAATGAAGTTGAAGTTCCAACCAGTGCTGAAGCAGTAAACTTGCAGCAAGGGGGAACAGAACAGACAACCTTAACTACACCAGAAGACAATCAGCCAGAAGGAGGAAACAATACTAATGAGCCAGAACCAGATCAACCTGAAGAATCAAGAGATTCAAATGGTTGGAATAATGATCAAGAGGAACCAGAAACTGAAAATCCTTTTCAAACATCTCATCCAGAATTTGAGGACCCAGCAAATGAACCAGAACCTGAGGTATCAGAAGAAGAGATATCTAGCAGAAGGAAATGGATTCAAGAAAACCATCCTTCTGAACAGATTGTTGGGAACCCAACAGATAGAGTGAGAACCAGAAGAATGCATGGAGAAAGCGCACTTCTCAGTTGTTATCTATCACGTGTTGAACCCTCTGACACCTATGAAGCACTTAGAGATGCAGACTGGGTCATAGCTATGCAAGAAGAACTCAATGAGTTCAAGAGAAACCAAGTCTGGTATATGGTAGACAGACCAAAACATCAAGGGGTGATAGGTGTAAAATGGGTATTCAAAAACAAACGAGATGAGAATGGAGAAGTCGTCAGAAACAAGGCTAGACTAGTTGCAAAGGGATACAACCAACAAGAAGGTATCGACTTTGATGAGACCTTTGCACCAGTGGCCAGATTGGAAGCAATTAGGCTATTTTTAGCATATGCTGCATACAAGAGATTCAAAGTATACCAGATGGATGTCAAAAGTGCATTCCTCAATGGCATACTTGAAGAAGAAGTATATGTTGAGCAACCACCTGGTTTTGAAGAAGAAAATCCTGACCAGAGAGTATATAGACTAGCCAAAGCTGTCTATGGGTTGAAACAGGCACCCAGAGCGTGGTATGAAACATTATCAACATTCCTACTGGAATCAGGCTTCAGAAGAGGTTCTGTTGACAAGACACTGTTTGTCATCAAAGTCAAAGAACATATTCTGCTGGTCCAGATATATGTCGATGACATAATCTTTGGATCACAATCTCCCTATCTGTGTGACAAATTTGCAGAACTAATGAAGAACAAATACCAAATGTCCATGATGGGTGAGATGAATTTCTTTTTAGGATTGCAGGTAAAACAACTACCAGATGGTATCTTTGTTAATCAAGCAAAATACATCAATGATCTGCTAGTCAAGTTTGGAATGAAAGACAGCAGAACAGTTAAAATTCCAATGCAATCAAATGGAAAGATAGATCCAGACCCAGAAGGAAAACCAGCAAACATCACACAATACAGAGGAATTATTGGCTCTCTGTTATATCTTACTGCAAGTCGTCCAGATATCACATATGCAGTTGGAGTTTGCGCCAGATATCAAGCCAATCCTAAAGAATCACATATGGAAGCTGCCAAAAAGATACTTAGATATCTTAAGGGAACAGCTAACATTGGTCTCTGGTATCCACAAGATGATAACTTTGAGCTTACAGGCTATTCTGATTCAGATTATGCAGGATGCAAACTGGACAGAAAGTCTACCTCTGGGACGTGTCAATTCCTTGGAAACAAGTTGATATCTTGGTTTTCAAAGAAACAGACATTTATTGCTACATCAACCACAGAAGCAGAATATATGGCTGCTGGAAGCTGTTGTGCACAGATACTATGGTTGAAACAGCAACTAAGAGACTATGAGATTGATGTGAAGGAGATACCTATATTCTGTGACAGCTCAAGTGCTATAGCTATAACACAGAATCCAGTACTCCACACAAGATGCAAACATGTCGATGTGAGACATCATTTTATTAGAGATCATGTAGAGAGAAAGCATATCAAGATTGAGAAGATTCATACAGACATCCAACGTGCTGATATATTAACTAAAGCTTTACCAGAAGAAAGATTCAAGATGCTGTGTGGAAAACTTGGACTACTCAGTCTAGATTACCAGAAGGCTACCAGATAGCCATGACCAGAAGGCTACCAGATAGCCATGACCAGAAGGCTACCAGATAACCATGACCAGAAAGCTACTAGATAGCTACTACCAGAAAGCTACCAGAAAGCTAATTACAAGAATGACAGAAAGCTCAGTTGAAATAAAATACACGTGGCATAATTTTCTCAATAAATTGACGATAAAGCCATGTGAAAATTATTTCCTAAATACTAAGTCAAGGGGGAACTTTTAAGGAAATTGAAGCGTCAAGATAAAAGACGTCACTCTCCTAGATTACAGGACTGTAAAAGATATTTTACCCTAGATTTACTAAATCTTCTATTTTTCGTCATGATTAGCTCAACTTTGGGAACTGGAATCGAGGAAATCCCTGCAAGAAATAGGAAAAGGAAAGTTGCCAAAAGTAAGAGATACTCACACGCTCGCATATAAACCCTAGGATCTCGAGCGTACATCTCACGCAAGGAAAGGCGGCAAAACAAATCCTGAAGCGGGAAAAATCTAAAAAGGGAGGAAATCTTTTCAACTCTTCGATTTTCTTTCTGTTTTATTTCCTTTTGCTTAATTATTTTGTTATATATTTGCGATATCTTCTCCTAAACTGTTCACCTTCACTTTATCGCACTGAGCACTTCTCAAAATCTCTAAGCACTAAAGAATTTCCCAAATCTTCTGCAAATCTCTTCTCAAAAACATTCTTGCGTTTGACTATGGCAACCCAAACTTCACTCTTTCTTCAACACGTAGCTGAGGTTCAGAAGTTTCTCACACCTGAACCGTATGCTGTACTTGAAACTCACGGTTTTCGAAAACTTGAGGAAATCTTTGCCATGGTCTCACGCTGCAAAGGTTTTCAATTTATTCAAACTTCTTTATATCTGCAGTTTATTGCATACTCTGTGTCTCCTTGACCTATGAACTGTTTTATTTCTTTTTTGTGCAAAAATTATGCTTGTTCATATGAACTGATGAATATGTATATACTTGTGTGAATGTTCTTTTGATGCAAAGGGTTCTGCAACATTGTTACCTCCCATCCTAAGATGTTTCTGGGAAAACAAGTGGGATCCTTCTATTTGACATGGCAAAATGACAAGCATGGCTTTGAAGCCAATGTCTTGATGCCGATTGGGGACAGAACGAGTAAAACTCCCTACAACGTGATAGAGATGATTAACCAAGCTTATAGGCTGAAGGATGAAGGGTTGTCCTTGGAAGAGATCACCCCTGCACAATTACAAGAAGCTGTTGAAATCATGATGGTGATTCCTATCTCCTACACTGGAAGGATGTTCCAGAGATCTCTGCTTCAACCTGGATACAAGTTGCTACTGGAGTTGGTACAGAGGATTTTTCTAAATCACAGCGGGACTTATGATCAAGTGACCCCTGAAAAATTCAGAATCCTCACAGCTGTAGTTCTCAATCTACAAGTCAACTGGAGCAGGATCCTGTTTGAACTATTGGCCAAAGAAGCAAAATTGATCACTTATACCAAAGACAGTAGAGGCAGAGGAACTTCTATGGAAGTTAGGAGGAATCTGCGACACTCCACAAAGATCAGCTTGATGATTGAGAGGTTTTTCAAGCAGAAAGTCTGGGATGATGCTGAAGAATACAACATTCATCACTCTATTCCCAAGGACCAACACCAGTTGGAAATGTCTCTGGGACTAGCACCACAATTCTTCAACAAGATACCTGATGAAGTGCACCGTGTTGCTGCACTGGAAATGGGACGTTCCAACCCTACTTGGATGCCACCTTCTAGAGGTGTGGAGAAGCAGAAGGGAAAATCCACAAAAGAGAAGGTTGTAAGAGAACAGACCACTCGCAAGACTTCAGTCAAGCGAGGTAGTTCAGTTGAAACAGAAACGTCTGCATCCCAACCTAAACAGAAGAAACGCAGACTCCAGAAGGTTCAAGAATCATCACCACCACCAGCACCAATAGCAGAACAGTCTGACATGCCAGAACAAGAAGAAGAGGCACCACAGACAGCAACAGAACAACCAGAAACAGCAGAGGTTCAACCAGAAACAAGTCATCCGGAGAAAGATTTTTCTCCTGCCAGAACAGCTACTCCTTCTCCAAGCAGAATGGAAAGGATCAGTGAAGAAGAAGAGGAAGGAGACTCAACTGATGAGGAGGATGTCAAAAGACAACAAGCAGAGAATGTCATCAACCTGCTGGAGAATGAGGCAGAACATTCTGTCATACAGGAGTTTCCTGGAATTAACCAACTGCCCGAGAGTTTGGGAGCAGCAAGGCGTGTCAAATTCTACTTGCTGGTCAAGGACAGCGAGTACTATGTATTTGATGCCCTGCTCCAACTCAAATCAATTGATGAATTGAAGAAAGAAGAAGCCACACTACTAAGTCTACTCCAGGTTACTACCGTCCAGGAGGTCAGAGCAGAATACCACCAGCTCATCTCTGACCTCATGAAGCAGGAGGCAACAGCATTAAATATTGACCTGCACACACCACACCCTGATGTCCGGATGGACGAAGCTGTACCAACAGAACAACATCACCAAGCTGAACAGGGTGAACCTTCCACAAGACAGTCTCCCAAGAAAACACCCATCATCGACCTCGACTCAGGTGATGATGAACCTATTGGCCAGACCATTGGAGGAGAACCCACCAATGAGCTCTACACACAGGGAGCAGCACAGAAACTGAAGAAACACGTGAACTTCTACACTCTGGAAGAATTGCTGGAAAGAGAAACACGACCTTTCAACAACTATCAACTCGACAATCTCATCACACTTCGAGTTGAAGACTGTTTGACAGACACCTGCAACATCCTACAAGAAAAAGCTACCCAGATCCTTTCTGATTTTAACCAACACCAGAAGGACTACGTCAACGACATGGATAAAGACCTCAGGGGGAAAATCAGAAAGATCAGGGATGATCTGAACAAGAAAATGGATGATGACAGAGAGGTACACGAAGCTGATCAGAACAAGATCCATCTGCGTTTAAAAGGCATTGAAGAGAAAGCAGACAAGGCCACTACTTTGGTAGCTGACCTTCTGGCTAAACAAGATGAATCAATAAGTGCTGCTGTTGACAAGAAAGGAAGTGCACTTGCAGCTCAACTGAAGGAAGACACTGACCTGTCCATCCACTCACATCTAGCTCTTTTTGAAAAGGAGAAATTTGTGGAGCTGATGCGGAAAAACCAGGTTGCTGTCTTAAATGACCTCCTGTACCCAACTCCTGAAGAATTTGAGAACCAGCACAATCGCCTAACTGCTGTAGAAGAGCTTCAGGAGACTTATGACAAAACTTTGTCTACCATGAACAGCAGGTTAGAGCAGAAGCTAGATGCCTCAGACCAAACAATCAATCTTCTGCTTGGTTTCAAAGCAGAAGCTGAGGAGAAGATGGAGCACATGAATGAAGAGCTTGCTTCTATGCGCACACTTCTTGCTACCCTCTTTGATGATGTCAAAAAGGGGGAAATACCAGCAAGCAAGGGAGGGGGAGGCAAAGGTGAGAGCTTAACAGAAGCAGCTGATGCTGGAACAGAAGCAACAGAAGCTGGAACAGAAACACCAGCACCAGCAGTCCAACCCAGACCAACCACACCTCCCAGACCTGATCCTACCCTTCTGGGATCTGAACCAGCTCAACCAGCATCTCACATCCCCAAAGACAAAGGGAAGAAACCTGTAGATGAAGGGGATCAGATAGCTGAGCTGCTGCTATTCGGTGTAAGCATGGATCAAGCTTGTGATCCAGAGTTCAGAACACAATTCTATAAAGAACAGGCGGAGAGAGAAAGAAAGCTAGCTGCCCAGGAGGCCAAAGAAAAATCTTTTCAAACTCCTTTCTCCTCGCCTTCATCTACTGAGCGATCACAGCAACAATCATCTGCCTCGACCACCCAGTCCAAGAAGAAAAAGAAGAAACCATTCTCCTGGAACCTATCCCTGCAAAAGAAGACACCAACTGACGTATGGGTTCCAGAGAATGATCAAGCTGACTGGGAAAAGGTTAAACAGGGTTTCATTCTGAACAGATATTTCCTAAAAGAGCCCACATATTCAGAATCGATCCCAGATGAAGATTTTAACCGCTACCTGGAGAATTTTGGTGATCAAGAGCTCATACAAAGGATCAGAATAGCTGCTTCTGATGCCAAAATCCAGCTGAAGGCACCAGAAAAGGAATTCATGATCTGCCCAACCATACCAGGCAGTAATCTCCCAGACAAGACCTACATACTGAACTACATCAATCAACTGGCGAAGATTAAAGGCTACAAGATCGATAACCACGATCCAAACTATGCCAGGGTGAGAGATGGTATATATGAGAGCATTCAGCTGGTGTCTGATGCACAGAGGGAAAAGATGAAGAAGGGAGGAGCAGGGAGATGGTTTTCCTAGATAGACTCTTTTCTTATCTTTTATCTTGTTTTTACTCTCTGTTAATCTCTGTACTCATCAATTCATATATCAATGAATTTGGAGTTCTCTCATCTTTCTGATGTTTACTGTTATTTAACTTAAATAAAAAATAACCTATCTGTCTAGAACATGATACAAGTTACATTTTTTTTTTCTGACTAAGTGTGGTTTTGACATCATCAAAAAGGGGGAAATTGTTGGGAACCCCATAAAATATTCTGAGTTTTGATGATGCTCTTACAAAACACACTTGGTATTATACATGTTCTGTACCTTTTTCTTTTGGTTTTAGCAAACCAGATAGTCGAAGCTCGTTCAACCAGAAAGATAGAAATTATCTCTGTCAGAATCTCAAAACCAGCAAGTCACAGACAGAAGGCTAAA
>JAPKLX010002514.1:326-12877 GCA_026898415.1 Leonotis leonurus
AGACCCAAGGTTTTTAAAACTGATCTTTTCAGAAAACTCATTTGCATACTATCTAACATTCTTATGGAGAATACTCTCAGATTACCAATGTTCTCAGTCGAGGACTATGATTACTGGAAATACAGGGTATCTTCCTTCCTGAAGGCCCATCATGTCATGATGTGGCAAGTAATCACCATAGGGCCTATAAGGATCATGAAGTCCTTTCCTCAAGAAGTTACTGGAACAAGAGATCCAGGAACTGAATTCAAGCCACTGAATGAATATACAGCCGATGAGAAGAAAATCGGTGGACTTGATGACTACGCCAAGCACATCATTTCATGAACGCTTGAGAGACCCATGCTAGTGCACATTCAACACTGCGAAACAGCTAGAGAGATGTGGGAAACTCTCGAGCAAATGTGCGCAGGATCTGAGGAAATAAAAGAGAACAAATTGACTCTCGAGTGTCAGAAATATGATGCCTTTTTGCAGGTACCCGGAGAATCCATCAGTGAGGTGGAACTAAGGTTCATGCAAATACTCACATCAGTCAGAGCACTGAAGCCTGACAAATACACTCAGCGAGAGATCAACCTGAAGATAGTATGGTGTCTTCGACGTGAAGACTGGTTACCATACCAAATACAGATCAGTGGGCGACCGGATTTCAACACGCTCACAACAGCTGCCATCTTTAGTGTACTGAAGAGTCACGAGACAAGGCAGAAAATATTGGATATCTCAAATCCAATCAAAGAAGCAACCCCAACCTCCACTACCTCTCAGGACATCGTTGCTTTCAAGGCAGACAAAAGCCCAGCCAAAGAATCAAAACCAGAGGCTCTAGACCTCGAAGGTATGACTAAGGCTGAACTAATGGAAAAATACGTTTTAATGGCAAAACATTTTGAACGTGCAGATCTGAAGAACAGTCGCTTCAGAAAATTCCACAGAGACAACCGTGCCAGAAGAAGCACACCATCAACTGAAACTTCCACCTCTACATCCAATCAGGACGCGACTGCCACTCAGTCCAGGCCTGAACGACCACAGTACAGCAAAGGAGTTTGCTATGAGTGTGGAGCTTCAGACCACTTCAAGCCCGACTGCCCTGACCTAAGCAAGAAGGAAAGGGAGGAACTAAGGCTAAGGAGAGATCAGCGAAATGCTGAAAGGAAAGCTATGATGGTTGATGATGATCCAGATCAGATCAACACTCCATCCAAATCAAGCTATGAAAGACACTTCTCAGATTCTTCAGATGATGAAGATCTAGGGCTCCTTGCTACTGAAGAAGAGGAGTCACCTGAAGTCTACTGCTTGATGGGCAATGGAGATTTTGTCCCTCAGGTAATTAACGCTCATGTAATGCCCGAAGGATACGTTGATCCAAAACTCAAGTATTCAACATCATACACATCCATATCATCTACTCCATCCATTGCATCCAAACCAGAAGTTCAGATTCCATCTGAATATACATCAACTGAAACCTTATCCAAAACTGAAATTTCTTCAGTAGAGGATGAAGAAAACATGGATGATGAGGCAACTGTTTCATTGGAAGATTATGAATCTTTATCTGAAGATTTCAGAAACCTACAAGCTATCTTTCTATTAATAAAGAAAGAGAATGAAGATCTAACATCCAAATTGGATGTTGTGCAAACTGAAGGCTTACCTAAAAACCTGTCCGATACTGACACATCTGAGATACTTCATCTCAAAAAGGAACTTGATACAAAGAAAGATGAAATACTGTTCAAGGATTCTCAGATCCATGAACTTACTGAAAGAAATAAACTGCTATCTGAAAGGATAGAGTTTTACAAGTCAAAGGTGGAAACTTGGACCAAATCTGGCTATACGAATCATATGTTGAGTACGTCTCAACAACCACAAGGCAAGGGCCTTGGTTTCAGTCAGGACAAGGCCAAAGTACCTTTCCTGAAGGTGCCTAAACCCACTTTTCCAATTATATCCTTTGTGAAAGCCACTGACAAGGCTTCCACTGAGGATGTGATTGCCACTGAATCTGGCAAAATAAAAGATGCTTCTAAATCCCAAGGGAAGAAGCCACTGACTGGAAACAAGCCTAAGCTGAAGGCTAAAGTCCCCAGTGAAACACATGCTACTGAAAAACCAAAGCAGGTTTTCAAGAAGCAATCAGTTCCAAAATTCACTGAACAAAAGGCTCTCAGGAAGCCTAAGGCAACTGACAAGCCTAAGGTTACTGAAAAGCCAAAAGCTCAAAAAACAAATCACATACACATCATGCCACTGAAAGGCGTGAGAATAGGAGAAACTATCAGTCTCCTGAACCACAATACTATAAAGCTAAGTGCTCACACTGCACTTGCTCATCTTATGGTTCATCTCCCAGGAGCTATGACACACGCAGTCATAGGACTCAACGTTGGGAATCATATTCCAACCGTGCTCACAGTTATGAACGTAGGAATTCATCACCTAGTTCATATTATTCTGACTTTTCCAGAAAGTCACATGACTTTCATGCTTCTCCGACACATTACTTTGAACCTAGGCGTTCAGGGTACACTGAAAAACGTTGGACTAAAAGACAACAATATACTAAAGCTGACTTTAAGACTAACACCAAGTCTGAAGTAAGCAAGAAGTATGTTACAAAGAAGAAAGTCCAAACTGACTCTCAGAAGTTAAAAGCCAAAATTGCACCTGCATCAAAAAACATAAGGCAACACTGGGTGCCAAAGCATAGCATATATACTGAAACTGGGTCTAGTTCAAGACTGGATCCTGAAACTCAGTAATTGCAGGGCCAAGGACCAAGGAGAGGTGCACATAAGGAGCATTCAAGCTGGATAATAGACAGTGGATGCTCAAGGCACATGACATTTCAAAAAGAAGCCCTCTCCAACTACACTGAGAAAGATGGTCCTCAGGTAACCTTTGGTGATAACTCAAAAGGTTTCACTAAAGGGTATGGTACTCTCACTATAGGGAATGTTTCAATTACTGATGTTTCCTATGTTTCTGGCCTGAAGCACAACTTACTTTCTGTAAGTCAGTTGTGTGATAAAGGTTTTAATGTTGTCTTTAGTTCTGATGAGTGCAGGATCAATAAGCTCACTGACGAGACCACTGTGATGAAAGGCTTCAGGGTGGGAAATATTTATGCTGCAGATTGGAAAGCCTCCTCCCCTGAAACATGTCTGGTCTCCAAGAGCACATCAGAACAAAGCTGGCTATGGCACAATAGACTAAGTCACCTAAACTTCAAAGTCATCAACAGACTTTCAAGACACAGTCTAGTGCGTGGATTGCCCAACTTAATCTTTGACAAGGATCACTTATGCGGAGCCTGCCAAAGTAGAAAGCAAATCAAAGCCTCTTTCAAGACCAAAGAAGCTTCATCCACTGAGAAGATTCTTCAACTCCTTCATATGGATTTATTTGGACCAGTGACTCCACTGAGTGCCAATGGTAGGAAATATTGCCTTGTTATTACTGATGACTTTTCTCGTTATACTTGGACAGTATTCCTCTACCACAAGAATGAAACTATGGAGAGAATCCCAGCCTTACTCAACAAACTGAAGAATCAGAAGTCAACAAATGTAATCACCATACGCACTGATAGAGGAACTGAATTCCTCAACGCAAAGATTTCAGAATTCTGTGCAAATATGGGAATTGAACATCAGACTTCAGCTGCAAGGACACCACAGCAAAATGGCGTTGCAGAAAGAAGAAATAGGTCACTGAAGGAAGCTGCAAGAACTATGCTTAATAGTTCAGGAGTGCCAAAGAAGTTCTGGGCTGAAGCTATCAATACTGCTTGCTACACTCAGAACAGATCCTTACTGACCACACGCCAAGGAAACACTCCATACGAGCTATGGAATGACAGGAAGCCTACTCTTAAATACTTTCGTGCTTTTGGTTGCATGTGTTATATTCATAATAATGGTAAAACTCAGTTAAAGACCTTTGATGGCAAGGCAGATCCAGGATTTTTCCTTGGATACTCAGAGGAGAGTGCTGCCTATAGAGTCTTTAACAAGAGAAGCCTTATAATGGAAATAACACCTCATGTTATGTTTGATGAATCTATTTTTGAGCACAGGGTAAAGGAAACTGAAGTTATCACACAAAGACTTCAAAATCTGAACTTACAACCTTCAGTCCAAAGTACAAAGGAGATTCTCATCTGGAACTTAGAGGATGATGATGAAGAGAATGCTCCTACTGAAGGCACAGGAGTCAGATTGGATCAAGAAATGGAGTCTACTGAAGTCAGAGCTTCAGAATTTGAAGATAGGACTCCAGTACCTGAAACTGACAACTCTTCTCCCATTCAAACTGAAAATCTCACCACTGAGACTCCACCAAGAGAAGAAGACATCCAATCTGAAAACCTCATAGACGTTCAGATTTTACCTGAAGTTCAGACTCACACTGAAAATCTCACCACTGTGATTCCTTCACCAACTTCAGGGAGTAACAGTCCTAACCTTATCAATATTCCTATAACTGTTACTACTAACACCATTTTGGCCAGTTCAGATGAAGCTAATTTGCAGGAAATTCATCAAACTGAATATGTAAGAGCCAACAATCAAGGGGGAACAAGTATAGTCCCTCAGACTGAAGAAGATTTCAATCCATTCCAACGAAACCCTTCAGTAACCACACCTCCTTCTAGTCAAAGGATGGACTTATTGATTATTACTGAAGATGACATGCGAAGAAGAAGAAGATGGATTGAAGATCACCCCACAGACTCAGTGATTGGAAGTCTAGAAATAGGAGTTCAGACCAGAAACCAGATTCAGGCAGAAATGGTCCAGCCATTAGCCACCGTTGAACCTCCCACTGACTCCACCACTGAAGAACAACTACAGATAAGAGCAGATGTTGCACTATTTTCAGATGAAAACTTCCTACACAGCTGCTATCTCTCCAACATTGAACCCAAACACGCTCAGGAAGCCCTTCAAGATGTGAACTGGGTCTCCGCGATGCAAGAGGAACTGAATGAATTCACCAGGAACCAAGTTTGGGAACTTGTGGATCGTCCTAGGCATCAAGGCGTTATTGGTGTGAAATGGGTCTTCAAGAACAAGAAGGATGAATTAGGAGAAGTTGTTCGCAACAAGGCTAGACTGGTTGCCAAGGGTTACTGCCAAGAAGAGGGCATTGACTTTGATGAAACCTTTGCACCAGTAGCCAGACTGGAAGCTATCAGACTCTTCCTCACCTATGCAGCTCACATGAAGTTCAAGGTCTACCAGATGGACGTAAAGAGTGCATTCCTGAACGGCGTACTGAAGGAAGAAGTCTACGTGGAACAGCCCCCTGGCTTTGAAACTGACTACACCAAAGTGTATAAGCTACACAAGGCTCTTTATGGGCTGAAACAAGCTCCTAGAGCTTGGTATGACACTTTGTCTATTTTTCTTATTGAATCAGGTTTCAAGCGAGGATCAGTGGATAGAACACTATTCACAATCAAGTATAAAGGAGACATATTAATCGTTCAGATTAATGTCGATGACATTATATTTGGTTCGAAGTCCAAGATGCTTTGTGACAGGTTTGCAAAGTTGATGAAGACTCAGTATCAAATGTCAATGATGGGAGAAATGGAATTCTTCTTAGGATTCCAGATCAAGCAGTTCCCTGAAGGGATCTTCATCAACCAAGCCAAATATACAAAGGAATTACTCATCAAGTTTGGTGTTCAGAACAGCAAAGCAACCAAGATTCCAATGAACACCAACGGCAGAATAGAACCAGATCCTGAAGGAAAACCAGTCAACCAAACTGAGTATAGAGGAGTCATTGGATCTCTCCTATATCTTACTGCCAGCAGGCCAGATATCACCTTTGCTGTTGGAGTGTGTGCACGCTATCAAGCCAATCCTAAGGAGTCACACATGGAAGCTGCGAAGAAGATTCCGCGCTACCTGAAGGGCACACCCAATCTTGGTTTATGGTATCCTTCAGATGATAATTTAGAACTAACTGGTTATTCTGATTCTGATTTTGCAGGTTGCAAGTTGGATAGGAAATCCACTTCAGGTAACTGTCAGTTCTTGGGAAACAATCTCATAAGTTGGTTCTCCAAGAAACAGACTTCAGTTGCAACATCAACTACTGAAGCTGAATACATGGCCGCTGGAAGTTGCTGCTCTCAGATTCTCTGGCTCAAGCAACAGCTCAGGGATTATGAAGTGCCTACCACTCAGGTTGCAATCTTCTGCGACAGTTCAAGTGCCATTGCCATCACTCAGAACCCAGTTCTTCATACAAGATGCAAGCACGTGGACATCATGCATCACTTCATAAGAGATCACGTGGAAAAGAAGGATGTCACCATTGAAAAGATCCATACTGACATCCAACGAGCAAACATTCTCACCAAGCCACTTGAAGAAGCTAGATTCAAAATGCTAAGTGGAAGACTTGGCTTACTGAATCCAGATCTCTCCTGAATGTATTCACTGAAGGTACAACTCTAAATCATATCCTACTGATGTCTTAATGACTCACTGACTCAGCCTTCTTTGTAAACTGAAGTCATGATCATCCAAAGACTCAAAACAAGGTGATGGTTAAGTTCTGAATAACTCTACATAGTTATCTCAGATATTAAATCATCACACATTGCATATACTTGCTTAAACTAACCTTGCAGGTTACTGAAGTCACTTACTGAAAGCACCTCACGACCTGAAGTCTTAACCAAGCACAGATACTACTTCAACTGAAGAACTTCAGATTACACATCTTGATATGGACAAAATCTGACTTACATAAGTCCATTAAAGGAAATGAGTATCTGAAAGCATGATATCTGAAAGCACAGCACAATCTGACAGGAAGACACTCAGTTGCTAGTATCAAGCAACTGAAACTCAACACTTTTTTTATCTCTAACATTTATTTCTCTAAGTGTTTTGTACTGCAATCTGAATTAAATGTTAAAAACGTAATTTAAGGCACATCGTACCTCGAACGATTCAACGTATCATATACGCTATCTTGCATTTAATTCATTCTGATATCTACAGTAAGCGTAACAGTGCTTTTATCATTACTTTTGACCTCGGGAACTCAAACGTCTCGCAAGTGAACTCACGCGATACACTCACGCGCAATACTCGCTATACTTTCCCGCCCAGTCAACCCTTTTTGAAACGTGCTTACTCCCTAACCGTTGATTGGTTATTACTTGGTGAATAGATCTAACCGTCCATTTATTTTATCACCTTTATAAATACTTTCTCTTCGATCAAATGGACCTTTCACCATCTCTTTCACTCAAAGCCTTACGCAAAAATTCTCTCAACGAACTTGTGCTTTGCTGCTCTGATTTCTTACCTCTTTCAATCTTCGTGTTTCAAAACCTCTAATGTATGAAATCTTACGCTTGTGTTTTGTTTCTATTTAGATATTTTGTAACTATCTGTTTCTTACTTGATCTTAAAATCTAAATATATGTTTCTCTTCTACAGTATATAATCATGGGTAAGAAAGCTGTTCTCGGACCCGCAATGAAGCTATCACAGATCAGGGCTCGCCTCTACACCGAGCCTACTGCTGTCTACACCCAGACAGATGCTCCAGTCGCCAAAACTATGTTTGAACTGATCAAGGGAAATGGACTGGAGCGCCTGACTACCCTGCGACCGAAGAACACCTATCCTGAACAGGTGGTTCTTTTCTACTTGAATTTGGGGTATGAAGGGTCGGACCTGAAGTCATCCCTGGACATCTCTGTCAGGGAGCCTATTACTGGAGCAATGGAAGTTCAGAAGCTACATCTGAACGTGACTGCACTTCTGCAGTCAGTTTTCTCGCTTAGGAACGCTGGCCACATCAGGGCCGTTCAGTTCCTGAAGGACAAGGAGGCCATCCAGGCTTTCTTTTCTCAGATTCAGGTGGAGGATCCCCCTCGCTAATTCTCTACAGCCAACAACAACAAGAGCTTGATACGCCCTGAGTACAAGCTGCTTCTGGATGTGGTTCAACACTGCATCCTTGGGAAGAAGTCTTCCCATGAACAGCTCAGCTGGCAGAAGCTGGCACTGATGAAGAGCATCTACAACTGCGACGGTGCCAACTGGGTAGCTGTCATGGAAGAGCTACTGATGGCTGAGGCCAACAAGCTGAAGGAAGTGCCCGGTGGGGTGACGATGACTGGCAATGACACTCTCAACCTTATCACCAAGGTTTCTATCCTGATCGAGGAGTCCTACAGATTTGCTGACTCCTCCTTCTCCTCTGCCAAGCCATATGATGAAAGGTGGATGTTTTCCACTGACTTGGATGTGCAGACTTGCATGCACGGGAAGGCTATGGCCCTTCAGTTTGAGGTGCCCAAGGAGAAGAAGAAGGGCAAGAAGGTTGCCACTGAGGTTGAAGACGTGGATCTCATCCTCGCCGTGGAGGATTTTGACGAAGAGGAGGCTGATGAGATAGCTCCTGAAGTTCCACCTCCCTCTCCTCCCCACATCGCCAAACGCAAGCGGAACGCTTCCAGGCGCCTTGTTCGCCGTTCAGAGAGACAACCCTCACCCCCTCCCCAGCCTATCCTCCAGGAGGTTCTTGACTCCTCTACTGATGAGGACCTCCTAGACCACTTCACCCTAGCCAAACGTCCTCGTCGTTCTATTCCCAACCCTGAACCCATCACCACTGTACACCCTTCAGATATCCTACCCCCTCCCACCATCATAGACATATCTCCCACCAAAACATCCTCCCTCTCCAAAACCAAGACAGCCCTTCCAGCCACTGAACCTCTTATTTCATCAAAAGAACCTGGAAATGCTGCACAGCCAACCCATACCTTAACCCCTGCAGAGACGGTTCCTTCATTCTCTCATATACCTTCATTCTCTCCTGATCTGCAAGTTACTGAACCATCTATTTCATCAAAAGAACCTGCTGGAACTAATTCTTCAGAGCCTTACCTTACTGAAGTTCCACGCACTGAAACCCACCAACATACCTCTACCTCCCAACCCTCTGACTCCCAAGCCTTAGTGCTTTCATCCCCAGCCCAAACCTACCTTCATAACCTTGAGCTTAATTCTTTCAAATTTCTGAGCTCTACCTTCCCTGAACTTTTTAACCATCCCTCCCTTCTCTCTCTCTGTCAGCGCCTCTGGACATGGCGCCAGTATCGTTTTCTCGATACCTCTGCTCTCCAGTACAAAATTGACTTGTCTGGATGGAGCTCCATTTTGACTGAGGAAGCTGAGCTTCAGATTCTTTTTCAATTTTCTGACGCCAAGGAAGCTTTTCTTAAAGTTGAGGCCCTTATTGAGGATCAAATTTTCCGAGCAGAAGCTAAGGCAGGACGCACATATTTTCGCCGTTCCTCTTCCTCTTCAGTCTCTCTCTCTGCCACTCAGGCCTCTGACTCTTCTTTCCCTGACGCCCTGACTTCAGAAGGAGCACTTCTCTCTGCTCACCGCTCACTCTACAAGGCAACCATTCAGGAGCTCAAGATGCATTCTGATGCTGAGAGCCTGCGTTTAACAAATTCTACTGCCTCCCTAATCAATGCCCTCCAGGCCACATACTCCAAGAAGCTGGAAGGTCATGCCACTGACCTTCAGAAGGCCATTGATGCCGTCACTGAGGAGAAGGCCTCTCTAAAGGCTCAACTGACTGAAGTCACCGCCGCTCTCTCTTCCACTGAGGCCATAGATGCTAAAATTGAAGATGCTATCAAGGCCCAGTACTCTGACTTGCAAAATTTTGTGAAGAAAGAGATGCGCACCACCTTCCCTTCTCATCTGGAACATTACAAGGTGCCTTCGCACAAAAAGGTGGGTGACCTCGTGCTTTCATGCAATCACAACCACACCAAGACGCTCGCTCTGCGCTCAGAGTTCGACACTGCTATGAAAGAGCTCTCGTCTGTGCGTGCTTCTCTTGATTAGGTCACCACCACCACCACTGAACAAGGCAAGTCACTGGCCAGGCAACGCAAGAGGATTAGCCAGGCTGCTAAGCGTGCTGACTCAGGCTTCGTCCTTGCCGAGAAAGCCCAAGCCTCTGCTGCATCCGCCTCTGCCCAGGCTGACAAGGCCAAACAGATTGCTGAAGTTGCGCGCCTCACTGCTGTCAATGCTCACTCTCGCTCGCAGTCCTCTTCTCGTCTTCCTTCTTCATCCACTGAGTCACTCTCTGACCATCAGACTCAGGTGGACCTTATTATCGCTGATTGTCGCCTTCGCCTCTCTCACTTGGAACACTTCTGCCAGTCTATCTCAGACTCCAACCAGCTCGAGCTCAAATTTCCTAGAGTACAGGCTCTCCTCTGGCATGCCGACAAACTTCTCAGAGATGCCCATGATGCTGCCAATAAGGGGGAAGAGCAGGTGCCTGAAAACATCACCCCAGAAGCTGAGCAAATTGAGAAGCAGGTAGCTAAAGGGACAACTGAAGAGAAAGAAGATGAAGAAGATGAAGAAGATGAAGAAAAAGAAGACTCTCCTGAAGTCGATCTGACTGACGAAGAAGGAGATGATAAAGATGATGATAATGACGAGGACGGACCTGCAGGTGCCGTGCTTTCAGGGTCTGCACCAACTTCAGGAGAGCAAGCCCCGAGTGCTGCAGCTGCTTCTGAACCACCTCCTCCTCCCACACAGTCCAAATCACCACCTCCTAAGTCTTCAGGTACCAAGGATGATGAAGTGAGTATACATCTCAATACCACTGAATCCTTATCTCTATCTCTTAGCTAAACTCTTATTCTTACTATTTCTTGAGAACTCTCAGGCCGCTGAAGGCTCTGAAGGCCCAGCCATGCCTAAAGGAAAGGAAGCTCAGCCATCTCCTACTCACTCTGAAGTCAATGAAGAAGACATCTACGAGGGAGAACTGAGTCCTGGCTCTGGAGAAGAAGAAGAAGGAAACGTCTTGATACATGTCACCCTTCCTCCAGAAGCCAGAGAATTGCTTCAAGAAATGAAAGATCAGTATGATGCCCGTCAGGCTAAACTGAGAGCCACTGACACTCAACTTGCATCAACTCTATACCAACTGAGGCTACAAGGAAAAGAGAAGAGAACATCCCAGACTGATCCTCCCACGCGCGTTCATGCTGACTCTTGGGTGAGACCCAATCTGAGTGATGAATGGGAAGATCTGAAGGATGATTTTGTGAAGATGCTCGATCACTGGATGATCTACGGCATATGCGGAGAAACTGATCGAGACATCTTGTTCCAAAACTTTTTGAACGACTACCCAGATTCAGATTTTGTGAAGATGATCAAGGAAGATGCTGCCAAGTCTGGAATTACTATCTCTGCTCCCGGTAGGAAACAATTTGACCGACCTAATCTACCAGGTAGCATTCGCATTGACAAAGAGCCAATTGAATCTGAAGCACTTATTGTTGCTCAAGTACTTGGCTGGCAGGACCTGAATCTGAAGGGACCTTTCAGGAAGCTAAGGGATGTCACCTATCTGATGTTTAATGCTGTATCTCCCGAAGCTCAACTGGAAATGGTTTAGAAGACAAGAGAAGAAAAGAAGAAAGCTATTCCTTAAATTTCTTTTTGTTGTATTTTCATTCCTACTGAAGTCTCTGTACTGGAACTTCCTTGTACTGAAATCCTTCGAATGAAATTGCAACATTTTGTCTATCTTGATCTCAACCTGATGACAACCATCTAGTTGTCCAGGCTTTGATTCTTATTTTTTTTGGTTTGATTATTTACCTAACTGTTTACTAACCCATCTCTTCTTATAGTTCAAGTATTCTCCGGTTTAGGGGGAATTCTGTAACTTAGATAGATGTTTTCAGGTTAGGTATTGGCATCATCAAAAAGGGGGAAATTGTTAGGAAATATTGTTAGGAAGTTCTATCTTTCAGGTACACTGAAGGGACCTACACTGAAGATTCAACGTTTGCCAATACTGAAGGACCTCTCACTGAAGTCTCCACTGAAGTATTGAAGTTGAAGTTAGAAGACAAAAGCCCTCCTGACACTGAAGTCTCAAGTTAAAGTTTACACCGAAGTCAAGATCCTGACATTCCCACTGAAGGACAGCCTACTGCATAGGCCTTCTATTTTTAGCAAAGATTTTGGTAGGTGAAACACAATCAGTGTGTCAGACCCTAAAAGTCAAAAAGGACAGGCTACTCCAACGGGAAGAATTCAAATTAAAGCTCTATCTCACAACGGTCATATCTTCGAGAGAGCACTATAAATACCCCGCTACTTCTTCACTTCAAAACACCGGTTACCCATTCATTTCAAATCTCTATCGCTATTCTGCTCTCAAGCCTTCAGGCTCACACTCAAGAACATTCTAGCTTTCAGTACTCATTCATTAGTGTTCTTTAGCGATAAATTATTGTAACCGAAGAGTGATTGGACTTTCCTAAGTCATCTGTACAATCACTGTAAGATCTTATCCATTAATTTGGAAACCCTCGAGTAACACCGAGAACCCGTGGATGTAGGAGTTTTTATCTCCGAACCACGCAAACCAATCTCTCTCTCTCTCTCTCTCTCTCTCTCTCTCTTTGTTTCAGTATTGATTATTCA
>JAPKLX010002724.1:0-12173 GCA_026898415.1 Leonotis leonurus
TATATATAGCCTCTTTGAAGAAACTATCCGTTGGAGACGAAGACATCTTTTTTCATTGCATTAAATGCTGCATTAAATGCATGGCAGAGTTGTTGAGACACGTGTTGCCAAATGAGAGAGTATCCACCTTTCACGCGATTTCCCAGTGCATTGCCATGCTTGGAATGATTCACTGTACAGGATTTTTGATATGCTCGTACTTCATTCCTTTAAAGCATGCCGTTGATGTGACAATACACCGAGTGGTTGACTTGAGACAAATTTAGGTATGTCGGCAGTCCACCGTAGTTACTGTGAGGAACAGCTTGAATTTGATGTAATGACAGCTCCCTGTCCATCGTGTTGTAACTTCATCTCTTTAGTTCTCCATTGATTGTGACGACCAGATCGTTTTTGGCATAAAGCGATCTGCTATATATATGGTAGAGATGATAAGATCGTTTTTGGACAAAAACGATCTGCTGCTTGAGATGACTGCAAGTTGATGCAATCATTTGGAACGAGCTGCTTTCGCCTATAGTAATGTCTTGGAATAATGTTGTTGGCGTTCGAGCAGCGGGCTGATTTTGAGAACTAGCTGCCCATCCATTTGTGATTGATGAAAACGATCTATTGGTAGTTCCAAGCAGCGGGCTGCCTTTGAAGAACTAGCAGCTTAACCACTTGCAATAAGTTACAAGTATATTCTATTTCCTAAGCTAATTCTAGTCTATAGAACCAGATCGTTATAAGTGTGTTTGAAACTTCAAACCACTTTTACATTTGTGATCTGTTGATAGATAAAAATTGAAACCAAAACAAGTATAAATGTCAGCGAGCTGTTTATATAGAAAGCAGATCGTTATTAATATACCTAGAACGATCTGCTCACCTACATTAGGAGCTAGCTGACTTACAATAAATGAAACTTGTTATCTTAGTAATCATTGTGTCCAGGATACCTTTTACTTAGAATAATACAGATCGTTATTAATGTACTAAAAACGATCTGCTTCTATTACACTTAAGATATTCCTTAATAGATGACAATGACTACTTGGTTTTCAAAACATCAAAGTGTAGTTTCGAGGAACATCATCAAAACAAATATAAATTCATGGGGTTCCCAACAATTTCCCCCTTTTTGATGATGTCGAAACCTACACTAATATTTTCTTTTAAATGTGAAGTTTTAATTTTAAGGATAGTTAACATGCATAATAATAAATTGACAATCATAATACATTGCCTGGACAAAGAGATATTGTCATCAGGTTGTTTTTCAAAATAGACTTTCATACTTTATTGATCAAGCAGGTTTTTACAAAATACACTTATAACAGTTCGCTGCAAAATCAAAAAGAACTAATCTTCAAGATTGTGATTTTCTTCTCTGTTGATCAGCTAGCTGCTGCCTCCTCCTTTCTACCATCTTTCGCTGTCTCAGTTCAGAAGGAACACCGAAGCTAGCATAAATTCCATTGAAGAGTCTTCGGTAGTCCTTATTGTTGTAATCGATGGGGTAATTCATCATTTGAGCAGATCGATTTATGGCATTCAGCACAGCAGTATGATCAACTTCTGTAGTTCCAGGAATTCTTGGATACAGGAGAGTTGTTTTCTTTGGAGCAGTGAGAGGAGTGTTGGTCATGGCAGATTGTCTTCGAAGATATTCTATGAAAGTTTGATTCTTGTGTTGAGAGAGGAATTCTCGAAACAGATCGTCCACTGAACCTCCTAGAACATCTTGGTCCATCAAATAATAATGTTGCATTATGAACTCCTTGACCAATTTATTCATTGAGCTGCCTTCTTGGAATTAATCCATGTAAGGTTTTGAGGGTCAGTCAATTGGAATTTTTCAAAGAATTTGAAGATCGGATTTGATGACTCTTCTTCTTCTTCATCTGCAGATTCATCCTTGTCATCAATTACACGAGTTTTTCCTTGCCTTTGCTTCTCGGCCCTCCAAAGTTTTCTAAATTCTTGATCAGCGATCTGCTCCGCTGTGCATCCATCCAGGAACATTTCTTCATTTTCATCATCCTCAGTCATGACCTTCTTTCCTTTCCTGTCAGCTACCATCTTGGCTTCCTCCTCTTTCTTGCATTTTCCTCATTTTCTTTTTGTAACTGCTTGGCTTCGGCAGCTTGTTTAGCAGTTAATTTCTTCTTTTTAATAGCAGCAGGTTTCTTTTTGATTTGAGCGGAGGGAGCAGCGGGCTGTTCTTTCTTCTTCTCTTCCCCCTTTTCAACATCAGCAATAAATTCTTTAGAAATAATAAGTCGAAGGGAAGCGATTTCGTCATGTAGCGCTTTGAACTGGGCTTCAGAATTCTCTTTGTATTGGAGGAATGAGGAAATGTTGCCATGAACTTCATGGAATTGTTTGGAAGCATCCTTGAGGTGAGACTCAAAATTCACAGCCAGCGCGCTGTGTGCTACTTTCATGTCTGTGATTGTTTTATTGATTAAGAAAATTTCATTGCCAGTTGCAACGTCTTCCTCAATTAAAGCTTTTGGCAGCTGGTCTTTGAGCAATGTGGGCAGCGAGCTTTTAACCACATTTGGAATGGTGGTTTTCTCCATGTCCGCATATTGGCCCTCCACATGCCTTTTTACTTCCTCCACCATCTTCTTTCCTGCCTCATTCATCTTGGTCTCGAAGGATTTTGTCTCTTCTTGAATGGCAGCGATCTTGTTGTTGGTCTCATCCTTGAATTTGTCAAAAATGTCACGATCGTTATCCAAATCTTTATGCAGCTCGCTGGAGAGTTTGGTGTGAGCGCGCTGGACATTTTGTTCAACAGTTTGAAGTGCGCTTTCTGCAGCAGAGAACACGAAGTTGGCCAATGCAGCAGATCGATTATTAATTCTCTCATGAATAAGTGCATTGAGTTGATCTGCTGTCATGTGGGCACCAAGATTTGCAGAGAGCAATTCCTCCATATTGTATAGTTGAAACCCATCTGGAGCTGTGCTGTGAGTGTAAATTTCTTCTATGTGTTCGTCAACAGTTTGTTCTGCAATATGAGTGGCAGATGGTTCCAAAATCGATGCTTCTTTCTCCATCATAGAAGATGGTTCCTCCTTACCAACTTTATCAGCGGGCTGGGATGAAGGTGTATTACCAGGCTGTTGTTTCTCAGCAGATTTTTCTTCAAAGTTGAATATCTCGTCAAAGTCAGCCGATTGTAAGTCCGCAGCCAGGTTGTAAAACTCTTGTTCTGTAGAATAGAGAGGAGCAAGATCGACATTTAGAGAGATAGCTTCCTCTTTCATCTTGGTCAAGACGTATGTGCGAAAGTACTGACGGGCGTCAGGCACATCAAGAAATCCAAAATATTTAAGCAGCTTGTTTTCTTCAGCCTTCAGCTCGCTGATGGAGAACAAGAGAAGGATTGCTTCCAAAATATAAAATTTGCAATCTCTTATTTCCAAATAAGTTTGAAATCGTTGGGTCATGTCGAATGTAGTTGGAGTTAGACGAATGCCAGGAAGAGATTGAAGCACCAGCTCAGAGGCCTTTTCTTTCAGCTGCTGGAAGAGTAATTGAGCTCCTTTCAATCTCTCTTCAACATCATCAGCTAGCTGCTCGTGAGCATCGATCTCTACTTCAGCTTCATTTAATTCGGGAACAGATGGCTCCTTCAATTTATCGACGGTTGCTTCCAATTCATCCTCCAAATTTCGAGCAGTGGGTTTGCTCTGGGTTTTCCTTTGCTTTTTGAATCCTTTAGCAGCAACAGCTGGTTTAGGATTACCAGCTGCCTTCCTCTTTGCTGGTCGATCTGCAGCAGCTGCTTCTTTTACTTGCGCTGCTGCTGCTGCTTCACCAACAGTTTCTGGTTTCTTTGTTGGTATTACCCATTCGGGATTTGATTGCCCGATGAGAATGAGAGCCTGTTTCATCTTTTCATCTGTGACTTTGAGAAAAATTTGTGAAGCCACCCCCAAGGACATTTCCATTTGATGCCTTGTCCTTGGTAAGATCCAGTCCTTGCTAAAATCAACTGATTTGTGCCATTTGTTCCTCTGGAAGAAACCAGCAATAATTGTACTGAGTTTTGTGGAGAGACGAAGAGGACGCTTGATGTTTATCCTCGTGCAATTTCCATCACTGTCTTGACGGTTATCGATCTGTTGTTCTTCATCAACAATGAGCTTTAACAACGATCTGGCCCAATTTACATTGAGATTAAATAAGATTGCGGTCAACACCTTGAGTTTGCCTGCTGTCACCGAGTCAAATGTCCCTTGGTGTCCAAGAAACACCTTTTGGACGAAATCGAGTAGGAGACGATAGCGAGGAAGAATTAGCGATCGGTTAAACGCCTTTCCAGTCCACTGGAATGGATGAGCAAGAATAAGGTCAAGTGCTTCCTGGATCTGAGCATCTGAGACTTCGTCAATTACTATGTCACCTTCATCACTCAAATGATAAGTTTGTAGAATCATCTCTATGACTGTTGTGCGAATATTGTCCTCCTTTGACTTTCCAATTGGAATTTTGACTGTGTATTCCTCTCTATCGTCAAACATCCACGAACAGTAAAATAGCGCAATCTGACGTGGCAGAAAGTAGTCTGGTTCCATGGTTATGATTTTGTGAAACCCTAAATATAGACACATTTAAACGTGAGAACTTATAAAGCATGAATCACAATGAACCAGTCATGTCATATAGGGGATTTCACAGAGCTGAGAGAACTTATAGACCACACAATATGCTTAATAGATATAAAGCAGTGAAAAACAAATGATATACATATGAGTACAAAGATTACATTCGAGTTAACATTTTCATGGGTTTTTAACCTTTGCACGCTTGGATTTTGCTAAATAATACATCTAGGCTACGAAACCCGTGATGTACTAGGATAGCTCGAGGTTCTGGAGACACTTTCGCTTCTATTGCGTGCAACATCTCAGACATAGTAATTGGAGGTGCGTGGGAAGATGAAGAGCTAGCTTCAGATGCAGTCATTTTGAGAGTGATAGGAGTGATTTTGAAGAAGTATGGATTTGCAGAAAAGCTTAGTTTGAAAGAACTAGCACAACAATGGCGGTTTAGGTTTTATGAGAGAGGGAATTTTTGAAAGTGTAAGAGGAACAGTCAAACATTCACATATTT
Source organism: Leonotis leonurus (assembly GCA_026898415.1). Taxonomy (NCBI): domain Eukaryota; kingdom Viridiplantae; phylum Streptophyta; class Magnoliopsida; order Lamiales; family Lamiaceae; genus Leonotis; species Leonotis leonurus. The sequence continues at coordinate 5,113 of JAPKLX010002724.1, forward strand.
ATAGGTAAATCATGAATGAACCAGATTAAATCACATAAGAGTAATAACAAGTAACGGTTGAGATTACTCCCTGGTGTAAAGATTTGCCGCCCAAAAATGAGTGAAGTTCATACGCCATAAAATTGTGTCACATCATTGCCTCGAAACAATAATCGAGGACTGCAACATTAAATGATTTGTGCTTTTATTCGTCACTTTTCTGACATATAGGCGTTCGAGACTACCTAGCAATTAAAAGTATTTATAAGCAATCATTAGAATTAAATAATCGAGGAGTTGGAGAAATAAATGAGCTTGATTCCCCTTTGATTAATGGAGCTTGATTCCCCCTTGATTAATGCTCCAGCAGATCGTTTTATGGTTGAACGATCTGCTCTAGATGTTGGTGACAGCTAGCTGCTATGATGCACTTTGTGTAGCTTGCTGCTTTTGTTAGCAGATCGTATTTACTTTGAACGATCTGCAATATTTGTCATTCAAAGTGGAAGCAGATCGTTCTTAATATATAAATAACGATCTGCTATTCTTGACATCAGCAGTTGACTGTCCATTTTTACTTTCATGCAGTCTGCAGCTTTTGAGGATTGGCAGCAGGTCGTTTTTATTCTTTGAACGATCTGCTCCGTGTTTTTAACTAAGCATCAGGCTGTAAATTTTTAAAGTAAAGCATGTTATTGATTTTGAAATAAAGCACAAGTTTAACAGCACATTAAAACTTAGTAAATAAGTAGCTAGAATTGAAGGTGTGATAACAGATAACTTTTTACCACCCGCTAGCTGTTATCAACACTTGTACCAATTTCAAGATTTATTAATCCTAGTTTTTCACAAAGCATTTTGAATCTGTCTTCGGGTAATGCTTTTGTGAGAACGTCAGCTCGCTGCACATCCGTGTGAATTTTCTCTATCTTGATGTTCTTATTTTCAACATGATCACGAATAAAATGATGACGAACATCCACATGTTTGCAGCGAGTGTGTAGAACAGGATTTTGCGTGATGGCAATTGCGCTTGAGCTATCGCAAAATATGGGCACACTATCCATGTATACTTCATAATCCTTTAGTTGTTGTTTGATCCACAAAATTTGTGTTGTGCAACTCCCTGCAGCCATGTACTCTGCTTCTGTTGTTGAGGTTGCAACCGAAGTTTGCTTTTTAGAGAACCACGAGATGAGCTTGCTTCCAAGAAATTGACAAGTCCCAGATGTGGATTTTCTATCAAGCTTGCAACCTGCATAATCAGAATCAGAGTAACCAGTTAATTCAAAGTTATCATCACAAGGATACCATAGACCTATTTCTATGGTCCCTTTGAGATAACGCAATATTCGTTTGGCTGCTTCCAAGTGGGATTCCCGTGGACTGGCTTGATACCTAGTACAAACACCAACAGCAAAAGTAATATCAGGTCGACTTGTAGTTAAATATAAAAGTGATCTGATAATACCACGATACTGTTTTATATCCGTTGTTTTTCCAAGTACATCAGGACCAATCTGTCCATTAGTTTGCATAGGGATTTTTCCTGGTTTGCAATCTTTAACTCCAAACTTTGTGATGAGATCGTTGATATATTTGGATTGATTGATTAGGATCCCATCAGCAGATTATTTGACTTGCAAACCCAAGAAGAAGTTCATTTCCCCCATCATTGACATCTTGTACTTGTCCTGCATTAGCTTGCTAAATTTGTTACAAAGGAATTCAGATTTGGATCCAAAAATGATATCATCAACATAAATTTGGACTAAAAGGATATAGTCTTGAACTTTGATGGTGAATAATGTCTTATCAACTGATCCTCGTTTGAATCCTGATTGAAGTAAGAATGTAGACAGTGTCTCATACCAAGCTCGAGGAGCTTGTTTTAGTCCATACACTGCTTTAGCTAATTTGTACACCTTGCTCTCATCTTCAACTTCAAACCCAGGTGGTTGTTCCAAGTAGACTTCTTCTTCCAGAATCCCATTCAAAAATGCACTTTTTACATCCATCTGGAATACTTTGAAGCGTTGGAAAGCTGCATAAGCAAGAAACAATCTGATGGCTTCTAGTCTTGCAATAGGTGCAAATGTCTCATCAAAGTCTATCCCTTCTTGTTGGCAATAACCTTTTGCGACTAGTCTTGCCTTGTTTCTTACTACTTCACCTGTTTCATCTCTTTTATTCTTGAATATCCATTTGACTCCAATCACACCTTGATGATGAGGTCGATCCACTAAGTACCACACATCATTTCTCTTGAACTCATTCAATTCTTCTTGCATGGCATTGATCCAATCTGCACTTTGCAAGGCTTCTTCGAAGTCTTTAGGTTCGGTGTGAACAAGATAGCAGCTTAGTAATGCGCTTTCTCCATGCATGCGTCTTGTTTTGACTTTATCCGTAGGGTTCCCAACAATGAGATCAGATGGATGGTTATCTACCCATCTTCTTCGCCTTTTCATTTCATCCTCAGATACTTCAATTTCTATTTCTTCGGGTGGATTCTCAAATTCAGGATGATCTGTGGTTGGCACATCAAATAGATCATTAGTATTTAAATCAATACTTGATACTTCATTTACCAGTTCGTGAACAGATGGTTGTAGTGTTGAGGGAGGGGGAGATTGAGTGTTTTTTTCATCAACAGATGATTGAGAATGTTCATGTGAAGTTCCCCCTTCATTTGTTCCCCCTAGATGAGAGAGTTGTCCATCTGTTCCCCCTTGCTGTGGCTTTTCTCCAGCAGGTTGATTATTAGCTTCTTCATCTTCATCTCTTCGTGGACTCCATAGAAGAATGTCATCGATGAGTCTATCTGTGGAATTTCTCAACGTTGAGTGAGAGAGATCATCTTTTGAAGAAACGCTATCTGTTCCTGAAACTTCAAAATTGGCTTCATCAAAAATAACATGTGGTGTTACTTCCACAACAAGGGTTCTTTTATTAAAAACTCTATAAGCTTTACTGATCTCAGAATATCCCAAGAATATTCCTTGATCACTTTTGCTATTAAATGTTTTTAATTGAGTTTTCCCATTGTTGTGAATGTAACATATACATCTAAAGGATCTAAAGTATGAGATTCGAGGCTTCATGTTATTCCACAGCTCGTATGGAGTTTTCCCATGTCGTTTTGTGACCACATATCGATTTTGAGTATAGCAGGCTGTGTTAACTGCTTCTGCCCAGAATTTCTTAGGGAGATTGATCTCATTTAGCATAGTTCGGGCAGCCTCCTTGAGAGATCTGTTGCGCCTTTCCACAATCCCATTTTGTTGTGGTGTACGAGCTACTGAAGTTTGATGTTGAATTCCCATTTTTGAGCAGTATCCTTCGATCATGTGATTGATGAATTCGGTTCCACGATCAGATCGAATGGTTATGATGGATGTCTCCTTTTGATTTGAAAGTTTGTTGAGAAGATCTGGCAGTTTCTCCAGAGTTTCCTTTTTTCTTGAACATAAACACAACCCAAGTAAATCTAGAGAAATCATCAATAACAACAAGAGTATACTTTCTACCGTTTACACTTAATGGAGATACAGGTCCAAAAAGGTCTAGATGTAGAAGTTCCAATATTCTTGAAGTGGAGTGAGCTGCCTTTGTAGGAAATGATGCTCTTGTTTGTTTTCCTGCTTAGCAAGCTTCACATATGTGGTCTTTGTCATATATTTGATTAGGTAGACCTTCAACCAGATTGTCTTTCACCAGCTTGTTGATTGTTTTGAAGTTCAAGTGGCTTAACCGTTTGTGCCACAACCAGCTGGTCTCTGTACTTGTTTTTGTTACTAGACAAATTTCAGATAGATCGTTCCATTGTACAATGTACAATCTGTCCTGCAAAATCCCAGTAAGAAGAACTTCTTCTCCTTCTATATTTTTGACAAGACACTCATTAGCAGTAAATTCTACTCTCTTGTTATTAGCACAGAATTGGCTAATTGAGAATAGATTATGATTTAAACCTTCAACATATGATACATTTAGAATTGTAGAGTTACCAACTTGAAGATCACCATAACCCTTTGTGTATCCTTTTGAATTTCCTCCAAATGTAACATTTGGTCCAGTACTCTCCTTGTAGTTGATTAACAAATCTTTGTTGCCTGTCATATGTTTGGAGCATCCGCTATCAAGTATCCATATTGTACCCCGAGCTGTGTGCTTTCTTCTCATCGATCTCCTATCCTGCAATGAAAATTTATTTAGCTACCCCACTGAATGAGGGTGCTTTGTTAGTAGACACCGTTCCCTTTGGAACCAAAATTTGTCTAATTATAGTAACATTCTGTGAAGGTCTGATTTGTTTCCCACTAAAGTCGATATACACAACTTTCTTCTTGGCAGGCGGTTGATTAGGCACTTGTTTCCTAGGAGCAGTTGGTTTGTGGGTAGCAGATTATTTTCTCTGGTTGAATGACTGAGGAGCTCGCTGATGGTTGATCTCTTGAGCGGGTTGATTAAACCTTTGAGCAGGTTGTTTTCTTTGTTGAAATCCAATCCCTTGCGTGGTGAATCTTTGTTGTCGTTGACCTTGATCCTTGATCAAGATAGCTTGTGGCTGTCTCGTGTTGTTGTTGAGATTCACTATCTTATCTTTTCCCTTCTCTTTTACAAAGTTTCCTTTTGGTGGACCTTTGTCAACTCCATTAAATCCAAGTCCGGTACGATCTGCAGCTCTTCTTTGCATGTCGTTGATGAGTTGAACTCTGTCTGACTTTTTGTTGATGTAGTGATTAAGAATTACACTTAAGTTGTCCGCCTTATTGTTGGCTGACGATTCTCTTCCAATCAAGTCCGAGATCTTAGCAGTGAGAGCGTAGACTTCTTCACTTTTGTTCTTGATTTGTAGAAGCATCGTCGTTTCTCTTTCATTAAATGAAGCACTTACTTTCTTCATTTCTTGTATGGTGTTTGCCATTCTTCCGTTTTCTTTAATCGCATGTTTGAACATCTTGTTCAATCTTGCATGATCTTTCATAAGCTTGGTGAAATCTTCAATAGACAGATCGTCTTCTCCTTCTTCATCTATCTCTTCTTCGTCACCCGAGTCATATAAAGGTGAGTTAGAAATAGGAGAAGAACAATTATTTACTACCGCATTGTTGTCGAGTCCGTTGTCATGACCCATGAGACATTCATCCCATTCTTTATCCTCTTCGGCGATGAAAGCTTCGTCGTTTTCGGATGAACTGTCGGTTAATGTTTTTGATGTAGTTTGTTCTTCAGCGAGCATAGCTTTTCTTTGTTCTCGAAGCTTTCTATCTCGTTTGTTTCTTAGTTCCTCTCTCTCAGCCTTAGAGATATCTGGGCAGTCTGTTTTAAAGTGACCTTTCCTACCACACTTAAAACAAGAAAATTCGGACAGGTCAGCTTTAATATAGGAAGAGTTAGGTTTTACTTCACTTTTCCTTTCGGGTCGATCTCCCGAACGATCTCTTCCTTTGAAGTTTCTATTGTTGTCCTTGTAGAGACGCTTGTATCTGTTTGCCCTGAGTTCCATCTTCTGGAATCTTTGCGCCATGAGAGAGTATTCGTCGAAGTAGTTTTTGGTGGGATAGTTTTCATCATCTGAACTAGATGATTCTTTTACTATCACAACAGGTGGAGACTTCTTTTCTACCTCCTTCTCCTTTAACTTGGCCTTGAAGGCAGTTTCTTTTTCTTTCATTCCTGCAGCAGAAGGTTTACTAAAGGAAGAATTAGAATGGCCACGAATACGATTGATTTCGTACTCATTGCCCGTTAGTAAGTCAAATAAGGCATCGATGGTAAGAGAATTGAACTCTGGCATCATGGGATGCATAGCCGAATATATCTCCCAGTTGGCGGGTAAGGCGCGAATGATTTTGAGATTTCTCTCACGTTGGGTATATTTTCCTTTGTCGATGGCATCAATTTCGATCAGGATTTCGGTGAACCTGTTCTTCATTTGCGCAATGGTTTCACCGATTTTCATCTTGAATTCTTCATATTTATTACAAGCTATGGACAGCTTGTTTTCTTGAATTACGTCGGATCCCATGTTTATATCTCGTAGCACATCCCACATCTCTTTGGCTGTTTTGAGACGTCGGATTTTGGCTAGGTAAATTCCTCTAACCGTGCTTGAAATCAGTCCTTTTGCATAGTCGTCTAGACTTGCTTCTTTCTTCTCCTCCGTTGTGTAGTCATTCATATCTTTTTCTTTTTCGACTAACTCAACGGTGGGTGTGGGTCCGGTTCCATCTTTTATCTCCGCAGAGTGTTTGTGCATGATTTTGATAGGTCCATTTGGGATAACGGACCACATCTTGATGTGATGAGCTCTAAGACACATCTCCAGTCTGAAGCTCCAATCTTCATATCCAGCGATGGAGAAATCTTCACATGCCCTAGCCATTTGACCTTCCATGACTTAGAGTAAATGGTTAGATAAATGCAAGTGCAATATGCTGTGAAAACGTTTTCAAGATCTATCCAAGATGACCACACAGAGATAAACTCTTGTGAATTAGAAACAATGGTCAAAATGGACCACTGCTCTGATACCACTTGTTGGTCCCGAAAGAGCTAGATTGGTGTATGGGGGGGGATACACCAATTCAAAACTTTTTAGGTTTTCTTGTTCACAACTTAAATATAAGGCTTTAGCACTCTTAATGACTAAGATAGCTAGGATTAGTAAAACAAATCTTCTTGTTAAGAAGATTAAGTCTTACTCAAATAATACCTTATGTGTGAATAACAATAATCAAGAATGATGAACACAGATTTAAACTTGATTAAAGTTGTGTGCGGAATATGGTGGTTAATGCTCTTTTTAAGGTGAAAAACGATTTCTTTCTTTAGAGAAATTAACAACCAAGATTTGAATGCAAGAGTATGAAGAATATGATAATAAAGTAAAACAGAAAGTAAGAACACAAAGTATTTAACGTGGTTCGGGATAAACTTTCCCTACGTCCACGGCTCGATCAAAACTAGATCGAAATCTACTATTTCTCCTTTCTTTTTACTCGTTGAGTACGAGCCTCAAGTTTTATCAAAACTAGATAACAACTTGAGATTACACTTCTTAGATTGAAGAACTA
>JAPKLX010002615.1:0-12496 GCA_026898415.1 Leonotis leonurus
GATACAAGGCAATGCGGCGGTGATGAGAGCTTGAGTGGATGCAAGGGTTAGACCTACAAAAGAAACACCAAACAAAGAAAAGACGCAACAAAACAAGAAAAAAAAAACTAAATGCAAAACAACCCAGACACACGCAAATAGAAAACGAAAAGAAAAAACGTACTAAGCAGCAGTGAGAAGTCACTGCTGATCCGGCGGTGGTGGTGGGTGATCGTACAAAGCCCAGTTCGACCACTGGGCATTAAGCTCGGCCATCTGTCGGTTGTTCTCTAGTATCTGCTGATACTGGAGAGCCGACTGCTCCTGAGACAATCTCCAAAAACGAGCCTGCTCAGACATCATATCGTGAGTAGCGGTCACCCTCTCCTCAATCCGCTCCTGACTCTGAAGCATGGAGGAGCTGAAGTCTCCAAACTCCCGATAGAAAGACTGAGCCTCGTGAGCATGGTCCCCAAAGTCCTGGGAGAATCTGGTGAAGTCCTGCCTGAAGGAGGAGAAGTTGGATCGAAGGGCGCCGAGTTCAGTGCTCAGAGACTGAAACTACGACGTGAGGTGGTCCACACCACCGGTAGAAGTAGAGCCGGCACCATAGGACTACTGGCTGGCGCCTGTCGAATAGGAGGAAGGGTCGGGTGCAAAGGCATCCTGCATAGGAGCGTCCTCATAAGTTGCTTCCTCAGCTGCGCCCTCGGCATCTCCGACATCAGGTAAGTTGGCGGCTATGGCGGCAAACTCATTAGTGTGGTTAACCACACAGTGCCGGGAGGTGGATGGCACCCACGTGTAGTCCATGGTGCAGATGCGAGCCTGGCGGAGCTCCGAGTGATTAATCCTCGACACATAGAGGGTGTCGGCGGGATCAAGCTGCTCTGGATCAAAAACCTCGAAGTGTCGAGCAATGGCACAGATCACGAGGGGCAGTGTGGCATGGTATCAGACGGTGGCCAACATATTCTTAAAGGTGTTAAGAATATAGTAGCCAGCGCATACCCGTGAACCTCGAACGGCACTCTGGAGCAGGTAAACTTCAGACTGGTTCACCTTATTTGCTTGCTCCTTGCCAGTGATCCCATAAGACAGAAACTTATGGAGGATCATCAGAACATTGTTCTGAATAAAACCAGCCGGCATCCCACCGGCTTGCCAGTTGTGGAAACTTGTGAGGGAATTCCATGCGGCATTTGGATTGAAATGGGAAGGTGGGGCTTGATCCCCCACATTCTTGCCGTGGAATCCCATGATCCTGCACAACAAAGTGATAGACACACGACAGGGTACTCCCCGCAATCTAAATGTACAGAAAGTAAGGTCCGCAGGCACAGTCAAAGTCGATAGGAACTCATGCGTAAGTACTTTAGAACATTTAAAAGACATGTGAGCATATTTCCTAAGACCTAGTACATCAAGATATTGCTGAGTTCTCTAACGCATCCTAAACTAGCAAGTAAATTCCAGTCAAGTGTATGAGGCGAAGTTACCTCATGCCGAGTCCACCTCTCGTAGAATTATCCCTCCAAGTGTGATTCGAGTGGAAAGGGGAAATTTTATGCTTCTTGAAGCTCCTCGGTGGTAGGTTCCTCTGGTTGAGAAGTGCTTGCAGCTTGCTCGCCAGCACGATTCTTGGAGCGCGCCATTGTGAAGTAGAAATTGGAGGTGGCCGGAAAAAGTTGTCAAAAATTCGCCGGAAGGGGGCTGTGGTCGGTGGTGCAACTGTGGCGTAGCGGAATCGTTGGGGTGTGGTCGGAATTGGAAGGAAGAAGGTGAATTGTAGAGAAGGGAAAGAACTAAGGTTTGAGAAATTGGGGGAAATTGAGAAATTTAGGGATTTGGAAATTTGTGTGTGAAAGAAATTGAGAATGTGGAGGAGTGTAGGGGTTTGGGAAGTAGTTTGGGTGGAAGGAAGTATGAAAGTGATGAAGGATGGGAGATTGGAGGAGGAGATGGGAGATAGTAATGGAGGAATTGGGTTTGTGGAAGAAATTTAGGGGAGAAATTGCGTGAGAGAGAGAGAGAGTTGGGGAAGAAGAAGAGTTGGAAAAAGTGGGAGAAGGAAAGAGGGGAAGAAGTGTTTTAATCGGGCAGAGAGTGTGGGTAGCGGTCGCTGGGGGGGGTAGCAACCGCTACCCTAGCGCGCTGGGAATACAAAGTAGGGAGTAGGGGTAGCGCTCGCTGGGGGGGTAGCGAGCGCTACCCCAACGCGCTGGGTGAGTTGGCAGCGACCAAGGGTAGTGAGTGCTGGGGGGTAGCGCTCGCTACCCCTGCATTCTGGAGAGATACAGGGACTGGGGCTAGCGCTCGCCGGGCGGTAGCGAGCGCTGGCCCCTTAGGCTGAATCAAGGCCCAGCTCTCACAGTTGACTTCTTTTTCGTCCGTTTTTATGGCCTCTTGTGCATCCCACCCGATTTTTCATGTGACACGAAAATTGGTTTAAACTATGCTCTTCACCCAATAAGTACTATATAAAGGGACGAAAATAAATAAAACAACAAGAACAAAATCAAAGGAAATAAAAGACTGCTTGTTTAACGTCATGAGCTCGATGGAAATATGAGATCAACTAGAGGGTGGATCTTCAATCGGTGTGGACTCCACCGTGAAATTAGTAGGTCACCCCTCGATGTACGGCTTGACACGATGCCTATTCACCACGAATGAGTCATCATCTCCTTCTTTAGCAATCTCTACTGCCCCGTACGGCTTGATATCTTTCACTATGAATGGGCCGCTCCATCTAGATTTCAATTTACTGGGAAAGAGCTTCAATCGGGAATTGAACAGTAACACCCTCATGCCAGACTTCTAATCTTTGTGGAGAATCCGTCGGTCATGGATTGCTTTCACCTTGTCCTTGTAAATTCGGGCATTGTCGTATGCCTCGTTTCGCAGCTCGTCTAACTCCGACATCTGAAGAGAACGGTGCTCCACTACTTTTTGCAGATCGAGATTTGAGGCCTTGATTTCCCAATAGGCCTTGTGCTCCACCTCAACAGGTAGGTGGCACGCTTTTCCATACACGAGATGATACAGGCTCATCCCCAACACGCTTTTATATGCCGTGCAGTATGCCCAAAGAGCGTCGTTCAGCTTTATCGACCAATCCTTCCTAGATGGCTGAACTGTCTTCTCCAAGATATTCTTGACTTGCTTATTGCTCGTTTCGGCTTGGCCTGACGTTTGTGGATGGTATGGGGTCGCGATCTTGTGCGTTATCCCATTTTTCTTCATTAGCCTTTCGAATAATTTGTTGCAGAAGTGTTTGCCACCATTGCTGATAATAGCTCGTGGGAAGCCAAACCTGCACAAAATATTTTCCTGCACAAACTTAAGATCAATGTGAGAGTCACACGTTCTAGTGGGGATAGCCTCAACCCACTTAGAAACGTAGTTAATGGCCAGCAAAATGTACTTATACCCATGAGACATAGGGAAAGGACCCATAAAGTCAATTCCCCACACGTCAAAGATTTCAACCACAAGAATATTTTTCAAAGGCATTTCATTTCTACGACCTAAATTACCGACTCTCTGACACCTATCACACGAAAGATAGTAAGCATGTGCATCCTTAAATAAAGTCGGCCAAAATAAACCTGATTGGAGAACCTTGTGTGCCGTCTTTTGGCCTCCAAAGTGTCCGCCACAATGAGTCTCATGGCACATCTCAAGCACTTTTGGTTGCTCCTCTTCCGCTACACATCTCCTAATCACTTCGTCCTTTCCGAGTTTGAAAAGGAAAGGGTCTTCCCAAAAGTATTTCCTGCACACATGGAGAAAACGCTTACTTTCTTGGGAAGTGAGGTCAGATCTTAATTCGCCACAAGCTAAATAATTAACTATGTCGCAAACCAAGGTACATCATTAACACTGTAAGCATGCTCATACGGAAAAGACTCGTCAACTAGATCATAAGATAGGGGAGAAGGTACATGCCCTAAGCGAGAGAGATCATTGGCAACGGCGTTCTCACTCCCTTTTCTATCACGAATTTCTACATCAAACTCTTGCAATAATAAGACCCAACGAATTAGCCTAGGTTTCGCCTGAGGCTTAGTCAAGAGATATCGTAAAGCAGCATGATCACTATGTACGATAACTCTAGACCCTATAATATAGGCACGAAACTTATCAAGAGAGAATACTACCGCTAACATCTCTTTTTTAGTGGTAGTATAATTTATCTGAGCAGGGGTTAAAGTAGAGCTAGCATAATAGATCACACACAACATTTTATCAACTCGTTGACCTAAAACAGCACATATAGCAGAGTTTGATGCGTTACACATAATTTCAAAGGGGACAGACCAATCAGGACCAACAATAACAGGGGCACTGCATAATTTTGCTTTCAAAGTAGTAAAAGCAGAGAGACAGTCGGTGTCAAAATTAAAGGGGGTGTCATGAGCAAGTAAACGACACAAAGGTTGACATATTTTAGAAAAATCTTTAATAAATCTACGATAAAAACCAGCATGCCCTAAGAAACTTCTTATCCCCTTAACATCAGTCGGTGGAGGCAATTTTTCAATTACCTCAACCTTGGCTTTATCGACCTCAATTCCCTTACTAGACACGACATGTTCTAAGATAATCCAACTACGCACCATGAAGTGAATCTTTTCCCAACTCAGAGTCAAACAGGTGTCAACACAACGATCTAAAACACGATCAATTTTAGAAAGACAATCATCAAACGAAGAACCAAAAACAGAAAAGTCATCCATAAAGACTTCTACAAAGTCACTAATCATATCAGAGAAGATAGACATCATGCATCGCTGAAACGTACCTGGCACATTACACAGTCCAAATGGCATCCTTCGAAAGGCATAAGTTCCGAAAGGGCTGGTGAAGGCCGTTTTTGTTTGGTCCTTCGGGTCGATCGCAATCTGATAATAACCTGACAAACCATCCAAAAAACAAAAATAGTCATTACCGGCAAGTTTATCTAACATCTGATCAATGAAAGGTAAATAAAAGTGATCCTTTTTCATAGCCGCATTGAGCTTGCAGTAGTCGATGCACATCCTCCATCCGATAACAGGTCTGGTAGGGACAAGTTCTTTATTCTCGTTCATCGCCACCGTGATCCCGCCCTTCTTGGGTACAACATGGACTGGACTCACCCACTCACTGTTAGCGATCGGATAGATGATCCCTTCAGCCAGAAGCTTGAAGATCTCCTTCTTCACGACCTCCATGAGTATTGGGTTGAGTCGTCGCTGTCCATCCCTCTTTGGAAGGGAATCGTCGGCGAGCTGTATCTTGTGCATGCACATGGCTGGGCTGATACCTCGGATGTCTGCCAGACTCCAACCGAAGGCTAACTTGTGCTTCTTCAACACAGTTATTAGTCGAGCCTGCTGGGCTTGAGTCAACTCAGCTGAGATAATCACCGGCTTCTGCTCGTTCTCCTCGAGAAATACGTACTTCAGATTCGCAGGAAGCTCCTTTAACTCCAATTTCTCTGATGCCGGTGGATTTGTTAACGGCATAGGAGGTGGTTTCGCGAACTGGGCTTCCAAACGGAGCCTTTCCTCCATGTCGGCCGATCCTTCAAAGATCTCCTCCAAACTATAATCCTGCACAAAAGAAATCTCGGCAAGAGCATCAACCGAATCTATAAAAGAACAGTCCTCAATAGAATTAACAGAAGGCATAGCTTTGTGTTTATGCACATAAAATGAAACTTTCTCTCCTAACACAGACATTTGTATGTTACCATTTTTTACATCAATTAGAGTGTTAGTAGTTGCCATGAATGGTCTACCAAGCAATAAAGTATGATCGCGTCCGTTTTCATGTACGTCACCTATTTCTAACACAACAAAGTCCATAGGCACTATCAGACCACCAACACTTACTAGGATGTTCTCTATAATACCCCTAGGATATCTAACAGAACGATCAGCTAACTGTAGGCTCATGCGTGTAGGTTTCAACTCCCCTAATTCTAATTCTTTAAAAATTGAATAAGGCATGAGATTAATACATGCACCTAAGTCAAGCATGCCTGTGACAGTTTTACCATTACCAAGTGCTATAGTTAGGGCTGGCAATCAGGTCGGGTTGGTTCGTTATCGGGTCGACCTGATAATGACCCGACCTGATAAGGCCAAACCCGAACACGACCCGATAAGAATTTCTTAAACCCGAACACGAACCCGACCTGAAAGGCCTAAACACGAACCCAACCCGAACACGACACGAACCCGTATCTGACCTGAAATTTTCAGGTCAACCCGAACTCACCTAAACTTAAATTAAAACAAATAAAACTATAAAATCACAAAAGTAATATAGTCACAAAATGTTCAGCAATTAGACAATAATTTAGTACACAATCTGAATACATATGTCTGCAATAATACAATAACATTACAAAATGTTCAACAATTAAAATATCCAACAATACATTTAAAATTGAAACTAAACTTCTAACTTCGACTTTGACTTCGAGGTCCCAAAATGTCACGAGTTCACCAAGACATAACCTGTTAAGATAATATTAAAATGTTAATACAGTGTAGAGATACAATCAAGAAATCCCAACTTTTATAATTTAAAAGCGTATAATCTACCTTTCAAGTACGAGATACACTAGAGATTACATCTTGATTTTCTTCAATGGCTAGGGAGTCTTCTGCTAACTCCGCAATTGGTAATTCACTTGTGAAGACTTTGAAGGAAAATTAAGAATTAATAAGATAAAAGATAGATATGAACTGAAAAAATTAATATTTGAACATTTATACCTTTTTCTCCGAACAACCAATCTCTAGTGCAAATAATAGCCTCCACTGTGCTTGGTTTAAGAGAACTCCGATATTGATCAAGAACTCTTCCACCGACGCTAAAAACAGATTTAGAAGCAACTGTCGTTATGGGAATGCTCAAAAGATCACGAGCCATGCAAGCAACTTTTGGATATTTAAAATTCATTCCTTTCCAATAACCAAGAATGTCAAGGTTAGTTTTGATATCCATCCTTGTTTCTTCCAAATACAACTCCAATTGTGATTTTTGAGCTTGACTCATCCCAAATTCATTATCTAAAGTACTAAATTCCTACAACAAAACAATAGATATAAACTGTAATTAATTACATGTAAAAAAAGAAATAAAATCTGTAACATAGAATAATTTATAAATGTAGTCTAACTTACCTCAAAAGCCGCTTTAGATGCTTCATTTGTAAATGTGTAACTAGGATCAGCCACTGTTGAATTCCCACTACTACCACCACCAATGTCTGTGAAATTGTTACAATACTCTCCAAATAGAGCAAATAACTTCTCTTTAACTTGAAGAAATTGAGAGGAATTAGGGCCATACAATTTCTTATAGGAGAAATCCACAAATTGAAGCTTATAGCGAGGATCAAAAACCACAGCTATGGTCAAGATCACACTAAAATCTGACCAATACTTCTCAAATTTTGGTAGCATCTTACGTGCCATTTTTCTGATATACTCATCTGCACTGTCCTTACTTTGTCTCAATGGAGTATAACACATAACCACTAGGCCGAAATACAAGTTTGTTGTTGGATATTTACTTCCAGAAAACAAGTTTGAGACATAAAAAAACAAACTTAAGAAACCCCGAATCTTTTCAATTTTCTCCCATTCAGCTGAAGAGGGACAATATTTGTAGTTAGGATCACTAAGCTAAAAATTCATAAAGGCTCTCTTATAGTACAAAGCACTATCAAGCATCATAATTGTAGAATTCCACCTAGTCGGCACATCTGTCTTCAATCCTCTCTTACTAGACAGATTCAACTTGCCTACACACTCTATGAATGTCTGCTTCCTCAATTGTGAACTACGCACAAATCTGATACTTTCACGTATCTTCACAACAGAACTTTCAATATCGCGCAAACCATCTTGAACCACCAAGTTTATTATATGTGCGCAACAACGAATATGAAAGAACTCACCATTACAGACAAGTGCATCATTCAAATTCAATTGTGTTAGCAACAAATCAACAGACACATCATTAGCACTTGCATTGTCTAAAGTCAAAGAAAATATCTTATTCTCAATCCCCCAATCACAAAGCAAAGAAAATAATTTATTGGCCAACGCTGCACCAGTATGCGGAGATGACATCAATGAAAAATTCAACACCCTTTTTTGTAACACCCAAGCCTCATCAATAAAGTGACATGTTAGAGATATATAACCATCAGTGGTAATAGAACTCCAACAATCAGATGTCAAACTCAATCTACCAGGTGCTCTACTTAACTCAAGTTTAATCTTAGCCTTTTCTCTTTCATACATTTTTAAGACATCATTCTTCAATGTATTTCTACAAATCATCTTAATATCCCACTTTAGATACTCAAAGACAGCCCTGATACCTTCATATTCAACAAATGAAAAGGGCAAATCATGAATAACTATAGCTCGACACAATAATTCTCGAAAACGTTCAGGATCAAATTTGGATTTACCACTACTAGACACCAATTCACCAATATCTTTTGTAGTCTTTCTTGGACAACTATTTGTATGACGGCTTAGATTTCCAGTCCCAAATTTACTTGAAATTCTTTTATACTCATGCCCACAATACTTGCACTTAGCATCCCAAAATCCTCCACCAAGTTCAGTAATTATGTAGTGTACCCAAACTGGTGACCTTTTTTTTCTCTTACCCGATGTTGCTGTCCTAGCCTTTGAAGAAGTATTTCCCACCTCGTTTTCTTCTTGGTCATCATGCATGTCCATTGTATCATCTTCCATTGAGTTATCACCAAAAGTGGACATGATCGATTGCCTAATTAAATAGGAGAAAGACATGTCAAAATTACATATATAATAATGTGAAGATACAAAAAAGGAATTACATTAAAAGATCAAGCAGTTTCATTAAGAGCTAGTCATCTAGTATAAAGCTTACTGTTCATTTAGATCAACTAAAGTCTAAAAGTCAAATGGAGTAACAAATACAAAATCGTCAAAATAATTGCTAAATTATCAAGATCTATATTCATGGATGAAAAATAATTAAAAGAATACAACTATAACAAGGATTCATTAACGAGGCTTCATTCTTTTCTAAGAAAACCAAACAATCATCACCCCAATTTCGCATTGCATCATGTATGAGCAATTCTGCCAACACATTTCAAATTCAATCGTTTTTCCTTGTCTCCGATTTTCGGCACAAATCAAATGTGGAACTAAACACAAATCGATATGGATAATCACACTAACCTTCAGTACCACGATGATCTCAAACTCGTAAAAATATTAGATGGTGGAATCGACTTGGTCGGAGAGAGAAAGTAAACCCTAGTAAAATTTTGGGAGAGAAATGTGAATGGCAGCGGCTGAGAGAGTGTGGGAGATTTTTAGGGTAATCCTAAAGTCTAAAACTAAATATTAAATAGTATTAAAAATATATATAAAATATTATATTTTTTAAAATAGGTCAACCCGAACCCGACCCGAACCCAACCTGAACCCGACCTGAAATTTTCGGGTCCTTATCAGGTCGACCCGATAATGACCCGAACACGATAAGGCTAAACCCAAACCTATTAATTTCATGTCGGTTCGTGTTGGGTTATCGTGTCGTGTCGAGAATTGTCAGCCCTAGCTATAGTGATAACGAAACTACCTGGATCTCGCAGTTTCTGAGGAAGAGGTTGTTGCATGATAGAGCTGGCCACCTCGGACACCATGATCGACTCATCGTTTGTAAATCTTCTCTTTTTGGAGGCTAGCTCCTTAAAGAATTTGAGATATGCCGGTACATTTCGGATTACGTCCAGGAGTGGTAGATTGACATGAACTTGAGACAGCATCTTATAGAAATCCGTGAACTGCTTCTCAAGTTTAACATTTTTAAGCCTGCTCGGAAAAGGGATTGGCGGCTTGTACGGATTTGCCGTCTTGTGCAACTGAGTAGCAGTTTGCTCCGGCTCCTTCCCTTTCTCAGTGTCCTCCACCATTTTAGTAGGCTCATCCTCCGGCATAGCCACCTTATTGTCAACTTGCTTGCCACTACGAAGAATAGTAATGGCCTGAATCTGCTGCGCTGAGTGTCCCTACCCGGGTATCTTTCCGGTCTGCTCCTGTTGCTGCATCTGATTAACAGCTCCTAAGATCTGCCCAACTTCGCTCTCGAGGCGTTTGATAGTAGCCTCTTGCACCTCCCGAGCTAGTTTGCTCTCTTGCATGAAAGCTGCAAGACTGTCCTCAAGAGAAGGTTTCGATGGAGCTGATCGCGGCGCAGACGGGAACTGTGACTGAAACTGAGGTGGCGGCGGCTGCTGATATGTCGGCTGCGGCTGCTGATAAGGAGGTGGTGGATAGTACCCCGCCTGAGGTGGATAGTAGGGCTGCTGCGGGTAATACCCTTGCTGCGGCGGGTAATATTGTTGTGGGGCCGGTCGTTGGGCAGGGAAGCTCTAGTTCTGACCTTGATTCGGCTCTTTCCATGTCGAGTTATTCTGAGCTCTCCACCCTGAAGGCTGCTGTGGATGTTGCTCGAATGGCGGGCGTGGCTGGAAGCCTTGTGCAGCATAGACTTCTGCCTCTCCTTCGTATGTCATCTCCGCCATTCTAGTGCAGTGATTCTCATCATGAGTGAGATATCGGGCACGGCTCAGAGGCCGGCTCATGCTTGGTCACTGCGGAGGCCTTGCTCATCTTCAATTCTTGTAATTCCCGCATCATATCGGCCATCTGCTTCTTGAGGTCTGGGCTGACTCCGATCTCTCGGACCTCCACTCTCTTGGATCGTGAGATTTTCTGCTGCGAATTGGTGGCTAACGTCTCGAAAATCTGAATTGCCTCATCTGCAGTCTTCTCAGCTATGTTCCCTCCAGCTACTGTATCTACCATGAATTGATAAGTGTGCTGCAATCCATTATAAAAGATCTGCCAGAGGAGTTCCGGTACAATCTGATGGTGCGGGCACTGCTGCTGGAGCTCTCTGAATCTATCAAGGGCCTCGTGAAAAGGCTCCTCAGGTTCCTGAGAAAACTGCATGATTCAGAGTCGGATTTGCTGCGTTTTTTGATTTGGGTAGTACTTCAGTAGGAACGTGGTACTCACCGCCTTCCACGTTGGTAATGATCTTGCTGGAAGGGAGAGATACCACGACTTCGCCCTATCCTTGAGTGAATAGGGGAAGCATTTCCTAAGCAACTCATCCTCAGTGATGGTCTGAGTGGGATGGATTGAATAACTGTGCAGAACTCCCTGATGAAAAAGAGCGCATCTCATTCGGCAACCCGTAGAATGAGGGAAGCAGGTTGATATGATTGTGCTTCAGCTCATAGTTTCTCCCCACAGCTGAAAGCACAATGGCGGATGCAGTGATGCCGTATGTCGGCCTGGCAAAGTCTCCAAGTTTTCTAGGGGCTTCGTCTTCCTCGGCCATTATTACTAACTGCTCTTCAAATAGCGTGGCGAGGCTGACAACGTCCTTAGATTGCTCCTCACGGACGGCTTCTCTTCTATTGATGTTGTCGACGTAGGGTACCAACTCTTGTCTCAAGCTTCGGCGACCTAGCATACATAAACCAAAAGAAGATCAAACGCACCTTGCAGGAGCAAAGGAATAAAACAAATAAAAATAAATAAAATGCAACACAAATAAATGCCAAAAGCCTTCCCCGGAAACGACGCCAAAATTTGTTCCTACTTATTTTAACTGTAGTACGTGGCGTTGTTTAGACCAGACCCACTGTCCGATAAAGGGACTCAGTATCGGGCACGAGCAATTTTTCCAGCCAATATACTTCCAATTTATTATTAAATAGCTCGCAAGAGAACGAGTTCGATGTATACTAATAAGTTAACCCTAAGTCGTATTCTCAAGGAAGGCTAAACAGGGCTTTGTCTATGTTGCAGAACAGAAAGCAATTAAAAAGAATGAGTTCTGGATTTTTAATCTAATTAATCTATCTAGGCGAAAATTAAATATGCAATTAAATCCTAAATCTAAGAACAAAGAATTAAAGAAACTGAATTTAAACATTCCTTAATTTGATTAATTAACATGATTGAAGATTTATATTATTGAGTTGGAAATTAAACAATAGCAAAGCAGAAAGGAAATAAATCATAAAGCAGGAAAGAAAGCAGTAAAAGAACTCACTGATTGAAAGGAAAAATAATGCATTAAAAACTTTGGGTTTGAATCACGAACGAATCCACAATGAAACTGAAGAACGAACAAGAAATAAAGATCTAGACTAAAGTGTTTTCTCTCGTGGCCTAAACCCTAGACTAGAAAATAAAAACGTGAAGGAAGAAGTCTCTTCTTTGCATCGCGGAGGAGGTTTAAATAGAAGAAGGAGATCGCGCCAGGGTAGCGCTCGCTAAGGGGGTAGCGAGCACTATCCCACTGTTCTGTCTCTCAACCATTCCATGGGGCCAGCGGTTGCTAGGGGCTAGCGACCGCTAGCCCCAAGTTATGTTCCTTGGAATTGCGTGGAGCCAGCGATCGCTGGGGGCTAGCGACCGCT
>JAPKLX010001964.1:0-16310 GCA_026898415.1 Leonotis leonurus
TGAATATCCATCCTTTGAGGGAGCACAATCTGTTCCTGAAACCTCAAAGGTAGATTCATCAAAAACAACATGTGGTGTTACTTCCACAACAAGGGTTCTTTTATTAAAAACACGATAAGCTTTACTGATGTCAGAATATCCTAAGAAAATTCCTTGATCAGTTTTGCTATCAAATGTTTTTAATTGTGTTTTCCCATTGTTGTGAATGTAACACTTGCATCCAAAAGATCGAAGGTAAGTTATTCGAGGCTTCCTGTTATTCCATATTTCGTATGGAGTTTTTCCGTGGCGTAGAGTGATGACAGATCGATTTTGCGTGTAGCAGGCAGTGTTTATTGCTTCAGCCCAGAACTTCTTAGGAAGATTGATTTCGTTGAGCATTGTTCGAGCTGCTTCCTTAAGTGATCTGTTTCGCCTTTCCACGATTCCATTTTGTTGAGGTGTCCTAGCTGCAGATGTTTGATGTTGAATTCCCATCTTTGAGCAGTATGCTTCAATCATATGATTGATAAATTCAGTTCCTCTATCAGATCGAATTGTGACGATGGTTGTTCCCTTCTGATTTGATAATCTGTTCAGCAGGTCAGGCAGCTTTTCCAAAGTCTCTTTTTTCTTGTACATGAAAATAACCCATGTAAATCTAGAGAAATCATCTATAACTACGAGAGTATATTTTCTACCGTTTACACTTAATGGAGATACAGGTCCAAAAAGGTCAAGGTGAAGAAGCTCTAGATTCCTTGAGGTGGAGTGGGCTGCCTTTGTTGGAAATGAAGCTCTTGTTTGTTTTCCTGCTTGGCAAGCTTCACACACATGATCTTTATCATATACTTGAGCAGGTAGACCTTCAACCAGGTTGTTTTTCACCAGCTTGTTGATGGACTTGAAGTTTAAATGACTTAGTCGTTTATGCCACAACCAGCTGTTTTCTGCATTTGACTTTGTTACTAGGCACGTTTCAATCTGTTCGTCCCATTGCACAATGTATAATCTGTCCTGCAGAACCCCGGTAAGAAGAATCTCCTCTCCTTCCAAATTCTTGACTAAACACTTGTTAGCTGTAAATTCTACTTTCTTATTATTAGCACAAAACTGACTAATAGAAAATAGATTATGATTTAGTCCTTCAACATATGAAACATTAAGTACAGTGGTGTTACCAACTTGAAGATCACCATAACCTTTTGTATAACCTTTTGAGTTTCCTCCAAAAGTAACAGTTGGTCCAATGCACTCCTTGTAGTTGGTTAACAAATCTTTGCAGTACGTCATATGTTTGGAGCATCCGCTGTCAAGTATCCATACTGCGCCCCGAGCTGTGTGCTTTCTTCTCATCAATCTCCTATCCTGCAATGAAAATTTATTTAGCTACCCTACTGAATGAGGGTGCTTTGTTAGTAGACAATGTTCCCTTTGGAACCCAAATTTGTCTAATAATAGTAACATTTTGAGATGGTCTGATCTGTCTGCCACTGAAGTCGATGTATACTATCTGTTTTTGTTTGGCAGATTGTTGAGTTGATGCAGCGGGTTTCCTTGGAGCATGTGGTAAGGTCGATTGAGATCTGTTATTAGCAGCTGGCTGTTGTCTCCTATGGTGTGGGGGGACAGGTCGCTGTTGATAGGCTTCCTGTCTTTGATGATGGTAGACAGGTGGCTTCTGTTGATATCCAACTCCATGTGTAGAATACCTCTTTTGAACGTGAGGTACAGATTGAGACTTGAGTTGTTGTTTTACCAAGATGGCTTGTGGCTGTCTTGGATTTTGATTATTTAGATTTACCACCTTGTCCTTTCCCTTCTCTTTGACAAACTTTCCTTTTGATGGTCCTTTGTCAACTCCGTCAAAACCGATTCCTCCATGATCTGATGCTCTCTTTTGCATGTCATTGATGAGGTGAACTCTGTCTGATTTTTTGTGAATGTAATAGTTTAGCATCACATTCAAGTTATCCACCTTATTGTTGGCTGAGGATTCTCTTCCAATTAAGTCCGAGATCTTCGCAGTGAGAGCATAGACTTCTTCACTTTTGTTTTTGATTTGAAGAAGCATCGCTGTTTCTCTTCCATTGAATGAAGCACTCACTTTCTTCATTTCTTGTATGGTGTTTGCCATTCTCCCGTTTTCTTTAATCGCATGTTTGAACATTTTGTTCAACCTTGCATAATCTTCCATTAACTTGGTAAAATCTTCCATGGATAGGTCATCCTCTTCATCTTCATCTTCTTCTATCTCTTCTTCTTCATTACCAGAATCATAAATAGGATGATTAGAAGAAATAGAATCTTGACAATTTACCTCAATATTGTCTAGTCCATTGTCATGGCCCATGAGGCATTCATCCCATTCAAAATCAACCTCGTTTGCTACAAATGCTTCGTCATTTTCGGTTGAGCTGTCAGAGAGGTGTTTGGAAGCAGATTGTTCTTCAGCGATCATTGCCTTGCGTTGCTCCTTGAGCTTTTGATCGCGTTTGCTTCTTAACTCCTCTCTCTCAGCTTGAGTAATATCTGGACAGTCCGTCTTGAAATGGCCTTTCCTGCCACACTTAAAACAAGAGTATTCTGACAGGTCAGCTTTTACATAGGAAGTTGATTTTACCTCATTCTTCCTATCAGGTCGATCACCAGATCTATTTCTTCCTTTGAAGTTTCGATTATTGTCCTTGTATAGACGTTTGTATTTGTTTGCTCTCATCTCCATTCGTTGAAATCTTTGAGCCATTAGAGAGTATTCCTCAAAATAGTTCTTTGAGGGATAGTCTTCATCTTCTGATGTTGATGCGTCTTTTACTACGACTACAGGTTGAGATTTCTTCACTATCTCCTTTTCTTTTAGCTTTGCCTTAAAAGCTGTTTCTTTATCTTTGTTCCCTGCAACAGATGGTTTGCTAGACGAGGGGTTAGTAGATCCATGAATACGATTAATTTCGTATTCATTTCCAGTTAGTAAATCAAAAAGAGAATCTGTGGTTAAAGAGTTGAACTCTGGCATCATGGGATGCATTGCCGAGTATATCTCCCAGTTGGCAGGTAGAGCACGAATGATTTTGAGATTCATCTCACGTTGAGTATACTTGTTCTTGTCGATGGCTGTTATCTCAATTATGATCTCAGTGAATCTGTTCTTCATTTGAGCTACCGTCTCTCCTGGTTTCATTTTGAATTCTTCGTATTTATTGCAAGCAATGGACAGTTTGTTTTCTTGAATCACGTCCGATCCCATACTGATGTCTCTAAGCACGTCCCACATTTCCTTTGCGGATTTGAGACGTCGAATTTTGGCCAGATAGATGCCTCTAACTGTGCTTGAGATTAAACCTTTTGCATAGTCATCTAAGCCAGCTTCTTTCTTTTCTTCGGTTGTGTAATCATTGATATCCTTCTCCTTTTCAACTATTTCGACAGTTGGAGTTGGGCCTGTACCATCTTTAATTTCAGCTGAATGTTTGTGCATTATCTTGATTGGTCCATCTGTGATGACTGACCACATCTTGATATGATGCGCCCTAAGACACATTTCGAGTCTAAAGCTCCAATCTTCATATCCTGCAATAGAAAAATCTTCGCATGCACGAGCCATCTGTCCTTCCATGACTTAGATAGATGATTAGTATAATGCAAGTGCTTTATGCAGTGAAAACAATTTTCAAAGATCTATTCAAGAAGACCACACAGAGTAAACCTCCTGTGTTAACAGATACAATGGTCAAAATGAACCACTGCTCTGATACCAATTGTTGGTCCCGAAAGAGCTAGTTTGGTGTATGGGGGGGGGAATACACCAATTCCAACTTTTTAGGTTTTCTTGTTTTTGTTTTTAATCAATAAGGTTTAAGCAATCTTAGAATGTAAGAAGGCTTAAATTAGCAAGAAGGTTCTTCGTGTCAAGAAGTATCAACTTAGCTCAAGTATACCTTAAGTGTAAAGTAACAGTTAATAAGAGAAACTTGAACAAGTTAATCTTGATTAATGTTGTGTGCGGAATTCGGTGGTTAATGCTCTTATGTTGAAAACGTTTTCTTAATCAATGGATTAGAGATAAACAAGTTTATGCAATTATGAAGAAGATGAGTATGAAGTAAAACAGAAAGTAAAGAACGCAAGAGTTAACGTGGTTCGGGATAAACCTCCCTACGTCCACGGCTCGATCAAAACTAGATCGAAATCAACTAATGTCTCCTTTCTTTTTACTCGTTGAGTACGAGCCACAAGCTTTATCAAAACTAGATAACTACTTGTGATTACACTTCTTCTAGATTGAAAACTACAATCTAAAATATTACAACCTTTGGATCAAAACTAGATCCTTAACTTAGAATAATGTAAGAACAAGTTTCCAGAAAGGAATCTTCAAAAGGTGAATACTCAAAGAATTCGTAGGTGGAGTGTTTTAGAACAATGAAAGCTTTGAAGATATTTGAGCAGAGTTTTGGCTTTGATTGCTTGAATTCTCGTACCTCTTTCTGGAAGTGAAGGTGGTATTTATAGCCTCAATGAAGAAACTATCCGTTGGAGACGATGGCCTCTAATTTCAACGCATTAATGGCGGCATTAAATGCATGTCAGTGTTGTTGAAGCACGCGCTGCCAGGTTGAGAGTGGTTACCACCTTTCACGCGATTTCCCAATGTGTTGCCATACTGGTAATGATTCATTTTACAGAGATATTTGAAAATCTTGTACATCATTCCTTAAAACATACCGTTGATGTGACAACACACTGAGTGGATGACTTATGACTAATTTAGGTAAGTCGGCAGTCCACCATAATGATAAGAAGAGCTTCCTATCACTGTATGTTTGAACATGTGCTCTTCCTTTCTTTTGAAATGAACAGCTCGCTGTTCCTTCGTGATATGAATTCTAGATGTTTGATGTACAGCTAGCTGTTGATCTCTTCTGTTGATAAGCAGCTCGCTGCTGATTTACTTGCTGCTCATTCGCTTGCTGCTCATTTACTCGCTGTAGAAGTCTTCACTCGAGCACTCGCTGCTTTCTTTTCTTGTATACTTCACACAGCTCGCTGCTAATTCATCACAGCTAGCTGTTGATGCTTTGTTGTTTACTAACTGTTGTTTATTCATTGTGCTTCCTGCTTTATTGAACACAGCTCGCTGTAGTCTTCCTTTCTTGGAGAGCAGTGAATAATAAATGAACAGATAGTGGACTACTATCTGTTCCAATATCATATGTTGATCTCTTCACATCTCGCTGTAGACTTCACAGCTCGCTGTCTTTGATTTCTTAACACAGCTCGCGGTAGTCTTCACAGCTCGCTGTCTTTGATTTCTTCACACAGCTCGCTGTAGTCTTCATTTGCTGTTAAAATTTCTAGCTGTCTAAATAATCTTAGTCAAGCTGTTACCATTTAACAGCTAACTGTTGAAAACGCTATCTTGCCTTCTTTCCTCATGATTGATCTTTTCTAAGGCAATATGAACAGATAGTGCTTTCATTGTCTATCTGTTCATTTTTACAAACTACTTAAAAACTAAGATCTTAACAGGTAGATCAAAAATAAGTATGACAGCGGCCTGTCTTTAAACAGAACAGATTCTAAATCTAAATAAGAATCTTTTAATGCGAAACTAGAATACTTATAATAAAATGTCCAGGAAAGCTTTTAAGAATAATACAGATAGTAAGACTATACGATCTGCTTCTTTTATAATTTAGCATATTCCTTAACAGGGGACATTAAATACTAGTCTTTAGAAATCAAGCTTTTAACTAAGTGTTGTTTCGAATAACATCATTAAAACAATATAAACTTGAGGGGTTCCCAACAATTTCCCCCTTTTTGATGATGTCGAAACCACACTTCACAAATTTTCTAAGTGTTGAAACCACAGTTAGTAAATGCAAAATTATAAAGCATTAAATAACAGGTGAAAACATTGCCTGGACAAAGAGTTATTGTCATCAGGTTGTTTTAGAATCAAAACACTTCAACCTTTTCATTCATAGCAATTTCTGTTATTACAGATACAGATATTTTAGAATTGACAGCTCGCTGTTATAATATTGAATGAAACGTTAAGTACAAAAACTTCATTTAGGAGGTTGGCTTTGATCAGCAGATTGTTTCTTTAGAAGCTCAGCCATCTGTGCCCTCCTTTCTTCTACCATCTCCCTTCTCCTTAGCTGTGATGGGACTCCAAAACTAGCATAAATGCCATTGAATAGCATTCTGTAATTTTTGTCATTAAAGTCAATTGGATATCCCATCTGTTGAGCAGCGTGATTGATGTGATTAATTATCTTTGTGTGATCCACCTCTGTGGTCCCTTCAATCCTTGGATACAAAAGTGTAGTTTTCTTTGGAGCAGCTAATGGATGATTTTGCATGGAAGATTGTCTGAAGAGATATTCCACGAATGTTTGATTTTTGTGCTGCTTAAGAAAATTTCGGAAAAGCTCATCCACATCTCCACCTTGTTCCTCCTCATTCAGCAGATAGTAATGTTGAATTACAAATTCTTTCATCAGTTGATTGAATCTAGCTGCCTTTGTGGAGTGTAGCCATGTCAGATTTGCTGGATCCTTGAATTGATATTTTTCAAAGAATTTAAACACAGGATTGGTTGGCTCTTCTTCCTCCACAGGCGAGCCCTCTTCATCTTCCTTATCTTTCATCGCTTGCTGCTTCTCCTTTTCTGCTACGAACAGCTTGCGAAATTCTTCATTTTCAATTTGATCATGTTTGTAGCCAGCGAGCACCATTTCCTCCGTAATAGTTTCTTCGCTGTATACTCCTTTTCCTTTCTTTGCAGCAAGAGCTTTTGCCTCTTCTGCCTTCTTCCTTTCCTCCTCTCTCTCTCTGCATTTGCTTAACCTCTGCTGCTTGCTTGGGATTTAGCTTTTTGGATCGAGCAGCAGGCTTCTTCTTCACAACCACTGTCTGTCTTTCTTCCTTTCCTTCCTTTCCTTCCCCCTTTTCGACATCATCAAAATCCTTAGATATGATGAGTCGGAGGGAATCAAGCTCTTCTTTCATTTCATTGTATTTCTTCTCCATGTCTTCTTTGTGTTGAAGACAGGTAGTGATATTTGCAGTTGCTTCCTCCATCTTCTTACTTGAACCAAGGGCAAAAGATTCTTGCTTCACAGACAGGTCGCTGTTCAGCTTCTTCATTTCTTTGATGGAATGTTGAATTTGCAAAGCATCATCCTTGGAAGCAAGTTTGAGAGCAGAGAGTTGAGCAGGTAGTATCCCCTTGACCTGTGCAGGCAGCTGTTCGTTGAGCATAGCAGGGAGTACTTTCTTGACAACAGATGGAATTGTTGTCTTTTCCATGTCTAAGAATTGTTTCTCCACTCCCTCTCTCACTGTTTTGCACATGAGTTCACCAGCTGCCATCAGTTTCTTCTCAGATTCATCAATTGTTGTTTTCTTGAAGAGGGACAGCTCGCAGACGGTCTTTGCTTTGTTTTCATCAAAAATTTTTCGAATTTCCTCTATCTTTTTGTTCAACTCAGCAGATAGAGAATTGTGCGCTTCATTAAATTTTTCATTTGCCACTTGAATGACCTTCTCCACAGCTGTCTGTATCTTTACTTGGACTTCATCTGCCTTTGAGACCTCAGCTGTCTCTTCCACTCTTTCATTCCCTAGCTCCATCACTTGGGCCTCTTCCTCCTTTTCTATTTCAATATTAGCAGCTAGCTGTAAAGTAGAATCTTTCTCTGCTGCAGATGATGTTCCAACTATAGGTGCAGATTGAAAGTCAAAAGACTGAAGGTCAACAGCCATATTATACAGATCTTGCTCATTTTTGTAGAATGAGGCAATATCAACATTAAGCACAGCTGCCTCCTCCTTCATCTTTGTAAGCACGTAAGATCGGAAGAATTTGCGTGCATCGGGTATGTCGATGAAACCAAAATAAGCAGTGAGCTTATTTTCCTCTATCTTCAGGTCGCTCAGTGTAAACAGGAGGAAAATGGCTTCCAAGATGTAGAATGGGCTATCTCGAATGTTGAGATAGACTTGGAGTCTTTTAGCCATTTCCAGTGTAGATGGAGTGAGTGAAATACCAGGCATTTTCTCCTCAACATCTGCTGCCGCTGTCTCCTTCATCTGCTCATATAGCATGTGTGCTCCTCGCAGAGTTTCCTCCTTGTCGACAGCGGGCTGTTGGGATTCAATATGAATAGCAACAGTTGGCATACTGGTTCCTTGAACAGGTGGTGGTGGAGGTGTTGGTAGAATTGTTGTGATTGGCTCAGCATCAAAAATTGTATCATCAAGCTCATCAATGAGTTTACGAGCTGTTGGTTTTTCTTGTTTCTTCTTTTCCTTCTCCTTCATTACCACAGGTGATGCCTTGGCTGTCTTTTTCCTTTTCTCAGCAGCTGGTCTTCCTTCACCTGCTGCCTTCCTCTTCCCTTGCTTCTCAACAGCTGCCTGTGCTGCCGCAGCTTCACCAACTGTCCTTGCTTTCTTAGCAGGAACTTCCCACTCACTGTTGGATTTGCCAACAAGAATCATTTGTTCTCTAAGTGTTTCATCTGTGATTTTTCCAAGAATTTGAGCTGCTATACCGAGAGACATCTCCACCTGATGTCTTGATTTGGGTAATATAGCATCTTGGCTAAAATCAACTGATCTGTTCCATGTGTCTTTATTGAAGAAGCCATCAAGGATTGTGCTAATTTTAGTAGACAGACGAAGGGGTCGTTTGACATGCAAGTGAATGCATTGTCCATTCTCATTTTGTTTCATATCCACCTGCTTCTCTTCATCACTTATTAATTTTAACAGCGCCCTGCTCCAGTTGATGTCCAGGTTGTGGAGCACAGCAGTCATTACTCTAAGCTTCACTGGTGTCACAGCGTCAAATGTTCCTTGATGTCCTAGAAACACTCGCTGTACATAATCCAAGAGCAACCTATAGACAGGTAGCATGATTCCCCTGTTGAACGCCTTCCCGTCCCACTTCATTGGTTTGGCAACAATCATGTTGACTGTCTCCACTATCTGCTTGTGTGAGATATTTTCAAGTAACTCCCCTTCATCGACCAGATTGTAAGTATGAAGAATCATATCAAGTACAGATGAGCGTGTAATCTCTCCTTTTCCCGTACGAATCTCAACTGTGTATTCTTCGTTTTCCTCCTCCATCCATGTGCAGTAAAAGTATGCCACTTGGCGAGGAAGGAAAAATCTTGGTTCCTTGGTGATTATTTTGTGAAATCCTAACCAATTTTACAAAATGTTGAATTAGAAATGAATAATAGGAGTAAGCAGCTTGCTGATCAAGATGAACATGTGAAGCAACAGCGAGACATCTAGACAGATAGTGATTTAGTTATTTTGGCATTTAAGTGAACACTTACAGCATGTTTTCAGGCAATAAAATATGTAATAAACAGTGAAACATATTCAAGCTATTTGAACCATTCTTAACATAGAATCATGTATTATCAGTCCAAATCATGCTAGAAACTTGAGATTTTGTCGATTTTTATAAACGAAGAGAATGAATGATCAAACTTCATACATATGAGCATAGAAAAAAAATCTAGTCCATGTAGTCCTAAGCACAAATTGCAACCTGAGCATGCTTGAATCTTTTCAAATAAGTCATCAAGGACTGTGAATCCATGATGATCTAGTATTGCTCTAGGTTCAGGAGAAAGACGATTTTCAATTGTATGAAGCATTTGGGATGCGGGAATGGGAGAATCAGCTTTGGATGAAGATGCTGAGGCTTCGGAGTTAGACATTTTGGGTTTATGAAGGAGAGTGAATGAGAGTAATTTTTGTGTTGCAGAAAGCTTGTAAGCACAACAATGGAGAATTGCGAAAAGAGATCGAGTAAAGATGATGGCAGTTAATTCTACACATATATATAGGGGAATAATCAACGCACAAATTTAAAAAAAATATTTTATTCTACGGTTGAGATTACTCCCTGAGATAAGTATTTTGCCGCTCAATTTCGATTGTGTTGTACGCCATCGTTTTGATCATCCAAAAGGTCACATCACTGCCTCGATGCTTGAACCGAGGACTAATGCATTAAATGCTCATCCCTTTTTCCATTATTTTATCTGACACTAAAAAGTCGATTGATATTATTTAAATAACAATCACTTATTAGACATAAATATGTAAAGGTAATAATAAATGAGATGAATTTAATTCCCCCTTGGTTGAAGCCAATAGATAGTGATTTGTAGAACAGGTAGCTGCTGTTCACTTTTGGACAGTTCGCAGTTGACTTCTTTGTGAACCCAGTTGCTTTTGTTCAATAGCTTGCTGTCTTCAGCAGATAGTGATTTGTGATTTTTGATTTCAACAGCTTGTTCTTAAATCAACAGCTCGCTGTTGATGAACCTTTTCTAGTGATTTGGAATGAATCTACTAGCTGTTCCCCCTTGATTGATTATAACAGTTAGCTGTTATTATGAACAGATAGGGAACAGATGGTGAATATTTAAACAAATAGCAGCTAGATAACTAGCGTTGGTCATAAACAGATAGTGAAAAGAAAAAGACATATTATTCTTGTTACAGATTGATGAGTACAACAACAGCTCGCTGTTGATGACTCATTGCTATCTGTCTTGACCAATTTTGTCTAGCTGTTGTTCAAGATAAGAAACTGTTTAAGAGTGTAACAACTGATTGTTTTGTACCATTCACAATCTGTTGTTTACACTTGTACCTTCTTCAATTAGGTTAACGAGTCCTAATTTTCCGCATAGCATTTTAAAGCGATCTTCTGCCAATGCTTTCGTGAGGATATCAGCTCGCTGCACTTCTGTGTGAATTTTCTCTATTTTGATGTTCTTCCTCTCTACGTGGTCGCGTATGAAGTGATGTCGGACATCAACATGTTTGCAGCGAGTATGGAGTACTGGATTTTGGGTAATGGCTATAGCACTTGAGCTATCACAAAATATGGGAATGGCTTCCATGTTGACTTCATAGTCTTTGAGTTGTTGCTTTAGCCATAAGATTTGTGCTGTACAGCTACCTGCTGCCATGTACTCAGCTTCTGTTGTTGAAGTTGCAACAGATGTTTGTTTCTTGGAAAACCATGAGATGAGTTTGTTTCCAAGAAATTGGCAAGTGCCAGATGTTGATTTCCTATCTAGCTTGCAACCTGCATAATCAGAATCTGAGTAGCCAGTTAGTTCAAAGTTGTCAACACATGGATACCATAAACCTATTTCTGTTGTGCCTTTGAGATATCTAAGTATTCTCTTAGCTGCTTCCATGTGAGACTCTTTTGAATTTGCTTGGTACCTAGCACAAACACCAACAGCAAAAGTAATATCAGGTCGACTAGCAGTTAGATATAATAAGGATCCGATAATATCACGATACAATTTTGAGTCAACTGCTTTTCCAAGCATATCTGGACCAATCTGTCCATTTGTTTGCATTGGTGTCTTCGCTGGTTTGCTTTCTTTTACTCCGTATTTTGTGATGAGATCATTGATGTATTTAGATTGATTGATTAAGATCCCATCTGTAGATTGTTTGACTTGTAGTCCTAGAAAGAAATTCATTTCTCCCATCATGGACATCTTGTACTTTTCCCGCATGAGCTTGCTAAATTTGTTACAGAGGAATTCACATTTTGATCCAAAAATAATGTCATCAACATAAATTTGAACTAAAAGGATATTATCTTGGACTTTGATTGTGAATAAGGTTTTATCCACTGATCCTCGCTTGAATCCAGATTGTAACAAGAAGGTGGACAGAGTCTCATACCAAGCTCTAGGAGCTTGTTTTAGACCATATACGGCTTTGATCAATCTGTACACCTTGTCTTCATTTCCTTCTTCAAAACCAGGTGGCTGCTCCAAATAAACTTCTTCTTCTAAGATTCCATTGAGGAATGCACTTTTTACATCCATCTGGAATACTTTGAAGCGTTTATATGCAGCATAGGCCAGAAACAATCTGATAGCTTCTAGTCGTGCAACAGGAGCAAATGTTTCATCAAAGTCGATCCCTTCCTGTTGGAAATATCCCTTAGCGACTAGCCTTGCTTTGTTTCTCACCACTTCACCTGTTTCATCTCTCTTGTTTTTGTAAATCCATTTAACTCCAATCACACCCTGATGCCTAGGTCGATCCACTAAATACCATACATCATTTCTTTTAAACTCATTTAGCTCTTCTTCCATGGCATTAGTCCAGTCAGCATCTTGTAAGGCTTCATCCACGTCTTTGGGTTCTCAATTTCTAGTTCCTCAGGTGGATTGTCGAATTCTGGATGATCTGTGATAGGAACATCAATTAGTGTATCAGTATTAATATCAAGATTTTCAAAGTTATTAATAGGGTTGGGAACAGTGGGTGGTTGTTCTAGAACTGGAACAGGTAGCTCAACAACAGGTGGTTGTGAGCATTCGTCAGCTGTGTTTCCCCCTTGATCTGTTCCCCCTTCATGTAGTAATTCTACAGCAGGTTGATCAATGCTTTCTTCCTCTTCTCCTTCTTTACGTGGACTCCAAAGAAGTATATCCTCAATCACTCGATCTGTGGAGTTTCTTAAAGTTGTAGGTGAATATCCATCCTTTGAGGGAGCACAATCTGTTCCTGAAACCTCAAAGGTAGATTCATCAAAAACAACATGTGGTGTTACTTCCACAACAAGGGTTCTTTTATTAAAAACACGATAAGCTTTACTGATGTCAGAATATCCTAAGAAAATTCCTTGATCAGTTTTGCTATCAAATGTTTTTAATTGTGTTTTCCCATTGTTGTGAATGTAACACTTGCATCCAAAAGATCGAAGGTAAGTTATTCGAGGCTTCCTGTTATTCCATATTTCGTATGGAGTTTTTCCGTGGCGTAGAGTGATGACAGATCGATTTTGCGTGTAGCAGGCAGTGTTTATTGCTTCAGCCCAGAACTTCTTAGGAAGATTGATTTCGTTGAGCATTGTTCGAGCTGCTTCCTTAAGTGATCTGTTTCGCCTTTCCACGATTCCATTTTGTTGAGGTGTCCTAGCTGCAGATGTTTGATGTTGAATTCCCATCTTTGAGCAGTATGCTTCAATCATATGATTGATAAATTCAGTTCCTCTATCAGATCGAATTGTGACGATGGTTGTTCCCTTCTGATTTGATAATCTGTTCAGCAGGTCAGGCAGCTTTTCCAAAGTCTCTTTTTTCTTGTACATGAAAATAACCCATGTAAATCTAGAGAAATCATCTATAACTACGAGAGTATATTTTCTACCGTTTACACTTAATGGAGATACAGGTCCAAAAAGGTCAAGGTGAAGAAGCTCTAGATTCCTTGAGGTGGAGTGGGCTGCCTTTGTTGGAAATGAAGCTCTTGTTTGTTTTCCTGCTTGGCAAGCTTCACACACATGATCTTTATCATATACTTGAGCAGGTAGACCTTCAACCAGGTTGTTTTTCACCAGCTTGTTGATGGACTTGAAGTTTAAATGACTTAGTCGTTTATGCCACAACCAGCTGTTTTCTGCATTTGACTTTGTTACTAGGCACGTTTCAATCTGTTCGTCCCATTGCACAATGTATAATCTGTCCTGCAGAACCCCGGTAAGAAGAATCTCCTCTCCTTCCAAATTCTTGACTAAACACTTGTTAGCTGTAAATTCTACTTTCTTATTATTAGCACAAAACTGACTAATAGAAAATAGATTATGATTTAGTCCTTCAACATATGAAACATTAAGTACAGTGGTGTTACCAACTTGAAGATCACCATAACCTTTTGTATAACCTTTTGAGTTTCCTCCAAAAGTAACAGTTGGTCCAATGCACTCCTTGTAGTTGGTTAACAAATCTTTGCAGTACGTCATATGTTTGGAGCATCCGCTGTCAAGTATCCATACTGCGCCCCGAGCTGTGTGCTTTCTTCTCATCAATCTCCTATCCTGCAATGAAAATTTATTTAGCTACCCTACTGAATGAGGGTGCTTTGTTAGTAGACAATGTTCCCTTTGGAACCCAAATTTGTCTAATAATAGTAACATTTTGAGATGGTCTGATCTGTCTGCCACTGAAGTCGATGTATACTATCTGTTTTTGTTTGGCAGATTGTTGAGTTGATGCAGCGGGTTTCCTTGGAGCATGTGGTAAGGTCGATTGAGATCTGTTATTAGCAGCTGGCTGTTGTCTCCTATGGTGTGGGGGGACAGGTCGCTGTTGATAGGCTTCCTGTCTTTGATGATGGTAGACAGGTGGCTTCTGTTGATATCCAACTCCATGTGTAGAATACCTCTTTTGAACGTGAGGTACAGATTGAGACTTGAGTTGTTGTTTTACCAAGATGGCTTGTGGCTGTCTTGGATTTTGATTATTTAGATTTACCACCTTGTCCTTTCCCTTCTCTTTGACAAACTTTCCTTTTGATGGTCCTTTGTCAACTCCGTCAAAACCGATTCCTCCATGATCTGATGCTCTCTTTTGCATGTCATTGATGAGGTGAACTCTGTCTGATTTTTTGTGAATGTAATAGTTTAGCATCACATTCAAGTTATCCACCTTATTGTTGGCTGAGGATTCTCTTCCAATTAAGTCCGAGATCTTCGCAGTGAGAGCATAGACTTCTTCACTTTTGTTTTTGATTTGAAGAAGCATCGCTGTTTCTCTTCCATTGAATGAAGCACTCACTTTCTTCATTTCTTGTATGGTGTTTGCCATTCTCCCGTTTTCTTTAATCGCATGTTTGAACATTTTGTTCAACCTTGCATAATCTTCCATTAACTTGGTAAAATCTTCCATGGATAGGTCATCCTCTTCATCTTCATCTTCTTCTATCTCTTCTTCTTCATTACCAGAATCATAAATAGGATGATTAGAAGAAATAGAATCTTGACAATTTACCTCAATATTGTCTAGTCCATTGTCATGGCCCATGAGGCATTCATCCCATTCAAAATCAACCTCGTTTGCTACAAATGCTTCGTCATTTTCGGTTGAGCTGTCAGAGAGGTGTTTGGAAGCAGATTGTTCTTCAGCGATCATTGCCTTGCGTTGCTCCTTGAGCTTTTGATCGCGTTTGCTTCTTAACTCCTCTCTCTCAGCTTGAGTAATATCTGGACAGTCCGTCTTGAAATGGCCTTTCCTGCCACACTTAAAACAAGAGTATTCTGACAGGTCAGCTTTTACATAGGAAGTTGATTTTACCTCATTCTTCCTATCAGGTCGATCACCAGATCTATTTCTTCCTTTGAAGTTTCGATTATTGTCCTTGTATAGACGTTTGTATTTGTTTGCTCTCATCTCCATTCGTTGAAATCTTTGAGCCATTAGAGAGTATTCCTCAAAATAGTTCTTTGAGGGATAGTCTTCATCTTCTGATGTTGATGCGTCTTTTACTACGACTACAGGTTGAGATTTCTTCACTATCTCCTTTTCTTTTAGCTTTGCCTTAAAAGCTGTTTCTTTATCTTTGTTCCCTGCAACAGATGGTTTGCTAGACGAGGGGTTAGTAGATCCATGAATACGATTAATTTCGTATTCATTTCCAGTTAGTAAATCAAAAAGAGAATCTGTGGTTAAAGAGTTGAACTCTGGCATCATGGGATGCATTGCCGAGTATATCTCCCAGTTGGCAGGTAGAGCACGAATGATTTTGAGATTCATCTCACGTTGAGTATACTTGTTCTTGTCGATGGCTGTTATCTCAATTATGATCTCAGTGAATCTGTTCTTCATTTGAGCTACCGTCTCTCCTGGTTTCATTTTGAATTCTTCGTATTTATTGCAAGCAATGGACAGTTTGTTTTCTTGAATCACGTCCGATCCCATACTGATGTCTCTAAGCACGTCCCACATTTCCTTTGCGGATTTGAGACGTCGAATTTTGGCCAGATAGATGCCTCTAACTGTGCTTGAGATTAAACCTTTTGCATAGTCATCTAAGCCAGCTTCTTTCTTTTCTTCGGTTGTGTAATCATTGATATCCTTCTCCTTTTCAACTATTTCGACAGTTGGAGTTGGGCCTGTACCATCTTTAATTTCAGCTGAATGTTTGTGCATTATCTTGATTGGTCCATCTGTGATGACTGACCACATCTTGATATGATGCGCCCTAAGACACATTTCGAGTCTAAAGCTCCAATCTTCATATCCTGCAATAGAAAAATCTTCGCATGCACGAGCCATCTGTCCTTCCATGACTTAGATAGATGATTAGTATAATGCAAGTGCTTTATGCAGTGAAAACAATTTTCAAAGATCTATTCAAGAAGACCACACAGAGTAAACCTCCTGTGTTAACAGATACAATGGTCAAAATGAACCACTGCTCTGATACCAATTGTTGGTCCCGAAAGAGCTAGTTTGGTGTATGGGGGGGGG
>JAPKLX010003472.1:0-11069 GCA_026898415.1 Leonotis leonurus
ACCTTTCCTATATGGCAAGAACAGATATGATGGAAACCATTGATTGGCAATATACCATCTATCTCACGCCAATCAACAATGGCTAGAATTTTTAATTCAATGCCTATATAGTTGAAGTAAAAGATCTGGAGAAAGATAGAGAATACACGCAAGCGATACTGTTATTATCTTCTCAAGCAATCAAAGCTGCAATCCAGACTAAGAGCTTCAACATCTTGTGATTCTACATCACACCAACCACCTCGATTCAAGTCTGTCTTGTCGAGAGAAAGGAGATCACCCTGCTAGCTAGTAGTTTTCTAGTGGTAACGTAGAGGTAATCTGTTGTAAAGGGACACGACCCTTATTTCGTGCATAAGTATCTCTCTAGTTGTGATTGATACTTGTGACTCGTTCTCCACGAGTATAAAGAAGCAGAGTATCCTAGTAGTGGATAATCTGGTCTAGTTTTGACCAGATCGTGGACGTAGGGATTTCCCGAACCACGTTAAACAACTGTGTGCTTTACATTCCTGCATTCTTTAACTTTCAGTTGTTTATTATTCTAACTCTCTGCACTATCATCTATCTGCATCTCAATCAATCTTCTTAACATTCTGGATTATTACTAAGGTTTTCTATACAAGAGCAATCACTAATCCACCATTATTCCGCACTCACTCAGCACTGAGAAAATCATAAGATCAATCTTATTATTAGCTAAGTGTATTCACTAAGAGAGTAATCTGTTTGGACCAAGACTGCTATCGATCTGCATATCGATCTGTCAAGTCATCTACGAGTAATTTCTTACACAGAATAGCTTGAACTCTCATATAACTTGTCAAGTAAACTGAAAAGTTTGTATTTGGTGTATTCCCCCCCCCCATACACCAAACCTTGCTCTTTCGGGACCAACAGGTGGTATCAGAGCAGTGGTTCAATCGACCATTGTTTTGTTTCACAGGGTTAAAACCTGCGTGGTCAACTTGAATAGATCTTAGAAAATATTTTTCATTCACTAGCATATTATCTGTTATGGAGTCATCTGTTGTCAGGGCTTGCGAAGAATTCTCTATCCAAGGATATAGAGAATGGAGCTTTAGAATCAAGATGTGTCTTAAAGCACATCACTGCTTGATGTGGAAAGTAATCGAAGAAGGGCCACTCGCAATTATAGAAGAAACTACTCGTATCACTGATACAGGAGTGGTCAAAGAATCTGTGCTAAAGGATCCCAGAAAATACACTTCTAAAGAAAGGAGAGAAGCAAATCTTGATGATTTTGCTAAAGGGATCATCTCCAGCACGGTCAAAGGTATACATCTGGCTAAAATCTAAGATTTGGATACTGCCAAAGAGATGTGGGAAGCCTTGAGAGACCTAGCCCTAGGATCTGAAGTAATGATCGAGAACAAACTGTCTCTTGCCTGCAACAAATATGATGAATTCAAAATAAACCAGGCGAGACAATAGAACAGATGAAGATGAGATTCACTGGAATTCTCCTAGGGATATCTGCGTTCAAAAAGAACAAATATACTCAAAGGGAGAAGAACATGAAAGTTCTTAGAGCTCTTCCACCAAGCTGGGAGATATATGCTGCAATGCAACCTCTACGAGTAGATTTTAATGAACTGTCCATTGAAGCTTTGTTTGATCACCTCGAAGGGCATGAGTGTGACATTCAAAGAATTCGAGGACCAGATCATCTGTCCAAAAAGGCAGAAAGCAGCTCAAAGAAGGACAAAGAGGTAGCCTTCAAAGCGAAGTGCAAACCAGATGATCCTTCTTAGCCCGCTAGTCCAGATATAGAGAAAGGCTATGACAAACTCTTAAAAGAGTTCGCAATGATTGCCAAACGAATGGACAAGATGGAGACCAGATCGAAGAAATACAGACGTTTCTACAAAGATAACAAGAGAAACTTCAATAAGAAGCATGACAATGATCGATCTGAAGATAAGAATGAATCTAGGAATCAGACTGACAAAACAACACAGACTTCCAGCTCTACAGATTACACTTGCTTTGAATGTGGCAGAACAGGCCATTTCAAAATAGATTGTCCTAATCTGTCCAGAAGTCAAAGAGAAGAACTAAGAGCTAAAAGAGATCGAAAGCTTAAATATGAACGCAAAGCCATGATAGCTGAACAGAACTCAAGCAGCTCGAGTCATTTCTCAGATAGCACATCAGAAAATGATGAAGCTTTCATTGCTGACGACGAAGAAAGCTGGAATGAATGCTATGTGGGATTGGACAACGGTCTAGGTGATGTTGAGGTAAATTCTTGCTACTCAAATTCCTCAAATAATAATAATGATCTTGAACAGGAAAGTGAAGATCAAGCAGAATATTCATGGGATGAAATAGATGAGATGTTCAAAAGTTATTCAAGCATCAAGAGATTGTTCAAAGAAGTTGTTGAAGAGAATGACAGGTTAAAGAAAGTTGAGCAGACTCTAAGCACAGCAAACACACAATTTGTTGCTAAAATGAACGATCTGGAAGAACAGATCAAGAGTAAAGACAGTGAGATCCACTCACTTAATTCAAAAATCAAAGATCTAGTTACAAGAAACAATGTTGCTGAGGAAAAGATCAAGAAAGGAAAAGAAATGATTTACAAGAGTGATGAGCGTGCCAAGTTGCTAATCAATATGCAACAAAAGGGCACATCTGGATTAGGATATCCAGGCCACTCAGAAAAATCCTCTAGAACCATAAACTTCATACCAGAAAGGAAGCAAATACCAGATCAAGTGAAAGACTTGAAAAACAAGAAAGGTTATCCTCAAAAGATGATAATCAAGGATGCGAAGAACAGGCAGCATCATCAAATAAAGGGACAACCAACTCACTACATAGAAACAGATCACCTACAAAAGGCAAATGTCAACAGGACACTACCAAACAAAAGTGTCAACAGGACAGCACCAGTTAAGAAGGGAGTGAAGAATGATGGAATAGAGAGATATCATCCATCTGAAATTCATTCTCTCTCAAAAATCGACAATAATGGGAACACTATTACTTATTATATTTATGTTCCAAACCCTAGAATGTCCTGAATTCGAAAAGGAATATTTGCTAATAATCAAGCACCCAAACATTGAATGGGTAGCTAAGTTTGATTAATTGCAGGATCAAAGAACTGCAAGAAGAAGTAAGGTTGCAAGAGGAGCAATCTGGATAATAGATAGTGGTTGTTCAAAACACATGACATGTGACAAGAACCTACTATCAGATTACGTAGAAAAACCAGGACCCCAGGTCACCTTTGGATGTAACTCAAAAGGTTATACCAGAGGGTATGGAAACATCAAAATTGGCAAGACTACTATCACTAATGTATCATACGTTGAAGGTCTTAGTCACAACCTGTTTTCTGTAAGTCAGTTTTGTGCTAATGGCAATCAGATTGTTTTTGATACTAACAACTGTCTGGTGAAGAATAAGGAAGGAGATGAGATACTCCTTATCGGTAAGTTGCAGGATAGACTATACATTGTCCAATGGACAAACTAGATCGAGACCTGCTTAGTCACCAAGACTGTATCAGAAACCAGCTGGCTATGGCATAAGAGATTAAACCACTTAAACTTTAAATCAATCAACAGGATTGCCAAAGAAAAGTTAGTGGAAGGACTACCAGATCAAGTATATGATAAAGATCATATATGTGATGCTTGTCAAGCTGGAAAACAAACCAGATCATCCTTCACAAGCAAAACAGCTCACTCAACATCAAGGATATTAGAGCTGTTATATCTTGATCTGTTTGGACCAGTCAAACCTCTAAGCATAAATTGGAGAAAGTACACCCTAGTGATCATAGATGATTACTCAAGATTCACTTGGGTCATCTTTTTGTTAAAGAAGAAAGAAACCCTAGACAAGCTCCCTGACTTCCTACACAAGATCACAAAACAGAAAGAGATGAGTATAACCTCTATCAGAACAGATCGAGGGACAGAATTTCTAAATCAAAAGATAGAAGCATACTGCAATGAGATGGGGATAACTCATCAAACATCTGCTGCTAGAACTCCTCAACAGAATGGAGTTGTTGAAAGGAGAAACAGATCACTCAAGGAAGCAACACGTACAATGCTAAATGCTACAAAACTACCCAAGAAATTCTGGGCAGAAGCAATCTACACAGCCTGTTATACTCAAAACAGATCATCCATCACACTCAGACATGGAAAGACACCATACGAGATTTGGAACAACAGAAAGCCTAAGATTTCTTATTTTAGAACTTTTGGTTGTTTGTGTTACATACACAACAATGGGTTATCACAGTTGAAGACTTTTGATAGCAAAACCGACCCTCGAATATTCTTAGGATATTCTGATGTCAGTAAAGCTTATCGAGTCTACAATAAGAACTCTCATATTGTGGAGGTAACACCTCATGTTGTCTTTG
This sequence comes from Leonotis leonurus, assembly GCA_026898415.1. Lineage (NCBI taxonomy): Eukaryota > Viridiplantae > Streptophyta > Magnoliopsida > Lamiales > Lamiaceae > Leonotis > Leonotis leonurus. Next base: position 4,415 of record JAPKLX010003472.1, read on the forward strand.
ATGAGTCAATTGTTGAGTACAGGTCACCAGATGGAAAGCAGACAGAAAACCAGGTGACTATCAGAAGGATGAATGAACTACTACTTGAAGATATTCTGATCTGGAACTCAAAAAGTGAGGATGAAGAAACTATCACTCCACCTGTTGCTGAAGAGATCATACAGCAAGTGGGAATACCACAATACAATCTGGATGAAAACAGATCATCAACAGAAAACAATGAAACAATTATTACAAATGTTGATCAACATCCAGAAGAAAGTCCAGATGAAAATCCATTTCAAGCTATATCAACAGCACACCCTGAATTTGAGGAACCAACAGATCAACCTGATCCTGAGATATCTGATGAAGAGATGACCAGGAGAAGAAGATGGATACAAGATCATCCACCAGAACAGATCGTTGGGAACCCATCAGACTGTGTGAAAACAAGAAGAATGCATGGAGAAAGTGCATTGTTGAGCTGTTACCTCTCTCGCATGGAGCCATCCGATGCTTATGAAGCACTTCAAGATGCAGATTGGATAACAGCAATGCAAGAAGAACTCAATGAGTTCAAAAGGAATGAAGTCTGGTATCTCGTGGACAGACCCAAACACCAAGGTGTGATAGGCGTAAAATGGGTATTCAAAAATAAACGAGATGAGAATGGTGAAGTAGTCAGAAACAAAGCCAGATTGGTAGCTAAAGACTATAATCAACAAGAAGGCATTGATTTTGATGAAACATTCGCACCAGTAGCCAGATTAGAAGCTATATGGCTATTTCTAGCATATGCTGCTCACAAACGATTCAAGGTATACCAGATGGATGTCAAGAGTGCCTTTCTTAATTGTATCATTGAAGAAGAAGTATATGTGGAACAGCCACCTGGATTTGAAGAGGCAGATCCCGATCAGAAAGTATACAGACTGGTTAAGGCAGTTTATGGTCTAAAACAAGCCCCTAGAGCTTGGTATGAGACCTTATCAACCTTCCTACTAGAATCTGGATTCAGAAGAGGATCTGTTGACAAAACTTTGTTTATCATCAAAGTCAAAGAAAACATTCTCTTAGTCTAGATCTATGTCGATGATATTATTTTTGGATCTCAATGTACCTATCTGTGTGACAAATTTGCAGAACTTATGAAAAATAAGTACCAAATGTCCATGATGGGAGAAATGAGCTTCTTTTTAGGTTTGCAGGTCAAGCAGCTACCAGATGGTATCTTTATTAATCAGACAAAATACATCAACGATCTGCTGACCAAATTTGGGTTAAAAGACAGTAACCCAGTGAAAATCCCAATGCAGACCAATGGGAAAATTGATCCAGATCCAGAAGGAAAACCAGCAAATATTACTCAATACAGAGGGATTATAGGATCATTACTATACCTAACTGCCAGTCAACCTGACATCACATTTGCAGTAGGTGTATGTGCAAGATATCAAGCAAATCCCAAAGAGTCTCACATGGAAGCAGCTAAGAAGATACTAAGATATCTTAAGGGAACAGCCCATGTTGGATTATGGTATCCATGTGAAGACAATTTTGAGCTCACTGGATATACTGACTCAGATTACGCTGGATGTAAACTAGACAGAAAGTCAACATCTGGTACATGTCAGTTTCTAGGAAATAAACTAATTTCGTGGTTCTCAAAGAAACAGACATCAGTTGTCACCTCAACCACAGAGGCAGAATATATGGCGGCTGGAAGTTGTTGTGCACAAATACTGTGGCTAAGACAACAGCTTAAAGATTATGAGGTTGATGTCAAGGAGATACCAATCTTCTGTGACAGCTCAAGTGCTATAGCAATTACACAAAATCCTGTTTTGCATACCAGATGCAAACATGTGGATGTGAGACATCACTTCATAAGAGACCATGTTGAAAGAAAACATGTACAGATTGAGAAAATACACACTGAAGTTCAGAGAGCTGACATTCTTACCAAAGCATTACCAGAAGAAAGATTTAAGATGCTTTGTGGTAAATTAGGATTATTAAATCTTGAAGCAAGAACCAGATTGATCTAAACTAGATCAAATTAAATATTCCAACAGGGAATCCAAACCAGATCGACATGATCCAGATTGATAAAATTAAGATCACATGAAATTCCAACAGGGAATTGACACCAGATCACTAAGGATATGTCAATACAGATTGATCACATTCCAACTGGGAATTGTTAAAAGAGTCAACCAGATCGATAATTCTCACTATGGAAGAGATCAATTTTGACCAGATCACTAAGTGCCACGTGGATATTAAAATAATATCAATTATCCCATTACTTGGTTAAAAAGGAAAAGTCAACTATATACAGCGACTAATTATATCATATATCAAATTTCTGACACTTGATATCAAATCTTTTATTTTTGTGATGATTGATACTATGTTAGGGAACTGTGACCAAAAGGATATTCACCAAACCAAGAAAAAGGAAGCTTTCCAACCGCGCTAAACAACCACGCGCCATCTCTTAATCCCACGATCAAAGGCACGTACATCATACGATAACATCGAGGCGGTGAAAAACAGTAACCCTAGAACATGGAAAGGCGGGAAAAGCTGTAAAAGGGAAGTTTACTAATTCTTTATTTCCTTACTTATCCCTATTCTCTTATATAAAATTGATAAGTCGTTTCATATATCACTTACACTTATAATTCTCGAACACTTAGCAAATTTTCCTCTTCCAAAATTCTCTCTACACACGAAAATCACTCCTTTCTTTGCAAAAATGGCTCCCAAATCTTCTATTTTTCTCGAGCAAGCAAGTTTTCTGAAACCTTACATACACCAAGACCTTTTCGCGGTTCTTGACACCTTCGGGTTTCATAAACTAGACAAGGCATTTGACCTTATTCGCCAATGCAAAGGTTTCTCGTTTATATTTTCTCTTGCTGTTGTTCTTTGTTTGTCCTATATTATCTTTTAAACCTGTTGTTGACAAACTGCCTTTATTTATTTGCACATATACTTACTTGTGATTACTGTGATATTGATTGCTAGCCTGCATAAACCGCTTTGTGGCACTTATACTTCACTGATGGAAGGATAGTGCTCACATATGTTCTACTGTGTTTCCTGTAGGTTTCTACAATATTATCACTTCACATCCAGTGCACTTCCTACCCAAGGATGTTGCTGCTTTCTACCTCTCATGGCAGGGAGAGAGGGGTGGAGATGAGGCAACCATTCGAGTTAGTAAGGGGAATACTGTCAGCAACACTCCTTACAACGTCATCAATATCATCAACGATGTTTATAAATTGAAGGATGAAGGTGCAGACCTTGGGGAAATCACTGCAGAACAGCTGCAAGAGGCTGTGGAGATCATGATGATCATCCCCATCCAGTACACCAACAGGATGTTCACACGTGCTCTTCTCGCGCCAGAATTCAGAATTTTATTTGAATTCGTACAGCGAATTTTTCTCAACCACAACGGCTCTTATGACCAGGTCACTCCTGAAAAGTTCAGGATTCTAGCAGCAATGGTTCTCAACCTGCCAGTGACCTGGAGCAGGATTTTGTTTGATCTCTTGGCAAAGGAGGCCAAGATGATCTTGTTTGTGAGAAGTGGTTCACCCGGCATCGAAGTGAAAAGAAGCAGTTTACGACATTCAACAAAAATCAGTCATGCTGGAGTCCTTCTTCCCTCACCACCAGTGGGATACTGCTGTTGAATTCAACACCAGACAGCACTTCCCAAAGGACCAGCATCAGATAGAAATGTCAATGGGCATTTCAGCAAATCTGATTGCTCGGGTGAAAGACTCTGTAGTCCTTAATGCACTAATGGAGATGGGCAATTCGAATCCTATCTGGATTCCTCCACCTGGTCAAACAGCACGGCCCAAGATCACAAAAGAAAAGCCCATAGAGAGAACCTCCACCAAGAGAACTACAAGAAGATCCAGCTCCATTGATACTGATACATCAACAGCAGCTCAGCCACCAAAATCCAAACGAAGAAAGTTGCAAAAATTGGCTGAGGCAGAACAAAGCCCAGAACCAGCACAAGAATCTGTTCTCCCTCACCAGGAGGTCGAGGAAGAAGAAATTTTGATGGGTGGACCACCAGAAGATGTGGCCCCCATTTCAACCTTGAACCCAGAACAAACAAAGGATTTCTCTCCCGCACATTCTACCAGCCCATCATCTGCTGATCGCTTAGAGCAGATCGATGAGGACGCTGAGGGAGAAGAAGCCTCAACTGATGAGGATGAGGAAATGAAGAAAGCAGAGACAGTGGTAAGAATGCTGGAGACAGAGGCATATCACTCTGTGCTGAGAACTTTCCCGGGGATCCAGCTTACCCCAGAAACTTATGACATAGCCAAGAGGCTCAAGTTTTTGTTGCTAGTAAAAGATAAAGAATTCTACATTCTGGATGCCCTGCTCCGCACCAGATCCATCCATGCACTGAAGATTGAAGAAGCAACCCTACTCCAGATCTTCACTGCTGCATCAGTATCTGAGTTAAGGGAGACCTACCAGCCAGACATACTTGGCATGGCAAAATTTGAAGCTAATGAGCTCAAGATCGACCTGCGATCTGTTTATGAGAAAGCCAACATGCTGGACTTTTATAACAACATTGAGGAAGAGATTGTCGATGAAGAGGTTATGGAAGAAGCAGTTGAAGCAGCTCAAGCTGATACTCACCAACAGGGTGAAGCTATCCCAGCAACTGAGACAGATCAACCAATGGCTGAAAGTGAAAAGCAGACCACTGCACCAACTGAGGGGGAACAAGTCACATCTTCTGAAATCCCCAATGCAGTGCGCAGCCAAGCAGATGATGAGCTTGTTGGTCAGAATGTTGAAGGCGAGCTTACAAACGACATCTTCACACCTGCTGCTGCAGCTGCACTAGGTGTATATGTGCCAACATTCACTCTGGAAGATATACTGATGGATCAACATCAATCTCTGTCCCACACACAAATCAGAGATCTCATTTCCATAAAAGTGGATCAATACATGTATGGGACGCTCTCCCAAGTGCAAGATGAGGCTACTCGCATCCTCACAGAATTCAACGATCACTTGAAGGCTCATGTCGATCAAGTTGATTCTGATTTAAGGAGGATATGCAGGTTGAAGATTGACGATCTTAGCAAGAAACTAGACGATGATCGAGCTGCTGCTGAAGAAAGGAAAGCACAGATTGATCAAAGTCTGTTTACCACTGAGCTGAAAGTGAAAGAAATGTATAAGATTATCACTGCATTTGCTGAAAAGGAGAAAGATATGGTGCATGCCATAGTGCAGAAACAGACAGATGGAATAACAGCTGATGTTCTAAATGAAGCCATCTCACACACCAAGGCTATGTTCAGACAGTTTGAACAAGATGGGAAGAACTTTGTTGAGAGAAAGTTAAGCGAACTGCGCTACCCTACCAAAACAATGATCGAAACATATTTCAACGACAGTCTGATCATCCAAAAAGATGTCGAGACCCACACAGCTGATCTGATCAACATTACAACCTCATTTCAAAAGCAGATCGACGACGCTAATCTCAATATCACATCTCTGCTTACACAAAAAGTGGAGACGGATAAAGAGATCAAATCAATGAAGGAGGAGGTTACTTCCCTACGGGCATACATCAATATGTTGGTTGATGATGTCGAAAAGGGGGAAGGCTTAGCAAAAGGAAAGAAGCCATCTGCTGCTGCCACAACAGGAAAAGGAAAGGAGAAAGCTCAATCGGAGCAGCAGATCACAGCACAAACAGCCAGCCCACCATCTGCACCTATATCTGCTCAAATAAAAAAGACCACATCTTCAACCAGATCAAGCCAATCTCAACCCCCGAAGGAAAAGAAATGATCTGGGTTCAGTTGGTCGTCATCCGTTCCTTCTAAAACATCAAAAGGAGAGACTAGTTTGATCCCAGATCACCTGAAGGATGGATGGGAGGGTTTGAAATATGGCTTCATCATGCTTAGATACTTCATCAAATAACCGCTGTACTGTGAAGGCACACCCAACGAGGCATTCGACATATATTTAGATAGAAATGATGCCAAGGACTTGGTTGAGGCCCTAAGGGAAGCTGCCGCAAAAGCTTAAGTCTCCATCTCTGCACCAGAAAAGGAGTTCAGAGAATGCCCAGTAATTCCTGGCACCTCACTACCGGACAAAACCTACCTGCTTACCTACATTAACCAGCTAGCAGAAAACAGAGGATATAAGGTGGATGCAGAAGAACCCGATTACATAAGGGTAAGAGAAGGCGTATATGAAAGCGTGCAGCTTATCTCGGACGAGACCAGAGCAAAGATGAAGAGGCAACAAGAAGAGAAAAGAAAAAGCAGATAGTCATATCTCTCATATCTTTATGATCTGCTTTTCTTATGTTCTGTCTTGACTATCTGTAAACTCTATTTATCTCTTTATTCATATATGAAATCTGTTTGAATTTCTGATGACAACATTCTATTGTCCAGAACACATATAAGATATCCTAAACGTTATAAACTTAATAACGTACAAACATCAATCTGGCTATCAGACCAGATCGCCTTTTAAGAGTTGATAGGACATTATTGTAAAGTGTGGTTTCGACATCATCAAAAAGGGGGAAATTGTTGGGAACCCTAAAGATATTTAGTTTTGATAATGATCTTTCGAA
>JAPKLX010002755.1:0-12075 GCA_026898415.1 Leonotis leonurus
AAAGCAATTAAAAAGAGGGGTTTTGGATTCTATCTAGGCGAATTAAAATAAAGAATTTAAAATACGAATTATCTAGGCAAGAATTAAGAAAGCAATTAAATTCTAAATATAAGAACGAAGAATTAAAGAGACTGAATCTAAACATGCCTTGACTTGATTGAATAACATGATTGAAAGATATAAATTACTGAATTGAAAATTAAACAATAATAAGGCAGAAAGGAAATAAATCATAAAGCGATAAAGAAAACAATTAAAGAACTCACTGGTTGAAAGGAAAAATAATGCATTAAGAACTCCGGGTTTGAATCACGAACGAATTCACAACGAAATTGAAAGGAAAGAACAATTAAAGGAAAACTAAACTAGAGTGTTTTCTCTCCTGGTCTAAACCCTAGATTAGAAAATAAAAACGTGAAGTAAAACTGGTAGAAGAGTGTTTTTTGAAATATCACGCGGAGGAGGTTTAAATAGGAGAAGGAAAAATCCGTCGGGCTAGCGAGCGCTAGGGGGTAGCGCTCGCTAGGGGGTAGCGAGCGCTACCCCACTGTTCTGTCTTGGTAATTTTCCAGGGGCCAGCGATCGCTAGGGGGTAGCGACCGCTAGCCCCTAGTTCTGTCCATCTTGGGTTTCTAGGGGGTAGTGAGCGCTAGGGGGTAGCGCTCGCTACCCCCAAGTTCTGTTTTGAGAAATCCCGTGGGGGTAGTGAGCGCTAGGGGGTAGTGACCGCTACCCCCTTATTCTGCTTAAGAGACCTAGTGATCACTAGGGGGTAGTGATCACTACCCCTATGCAATGTCTTCACTCCTTTTTTTACGCCTTTTCGTCTCGTTTCTCTTTTCGAGTCTTGCTACTCCATTTTTGTTGATCATAACCTACAATGCAACATATAAAAGACCAAAGCATCAATTCGAACAATAATAATCAACATTATAAATGTAAAATGCGAGAGAAACGAGACCAAAAACGGATAAAACAGTGCCCCACGATAATTATGATCAACATGTAAGCTCATCACCCCATCATCGACTCACAACGTTCATTCATGTCATCAAGCATAATCAAAACACATTTCTCATCAAAATCAATCCAAATCATGTCAAACTCGAACAATGCTTTCGGACACTCAAAGATATCAACAACAAACGCCGCAAACAAATAATGCACACCCCTCCCCCTCACAAAGAACCTAGCAATGTCCTCATTACTAAAATAAGAGCACGAGAAGGAAGGAAACTACCCGATTCGGGGTGATGCGGCGGAGTTGATGTGTGATCCACAAAGAGATATAGGAAACCGAACAATTTTCAAAAGTAAGACCTGCAAGAGAAACACCAAACAGCAAACAAAGGAACAACAAAAGGAAATAATAACAATGAAACAACTCGGAAAAGAAACAAAAAAAAATAAAAATAAAAAATAAAAATAAAAAGAAAACAAGCGTACTAAACAGCAGTGAGAAGTCACTGCTGGTCCGGCGGCGGCGGCTGATCATACAAAGCCCAGTTCGACCACTGGGCGTTAAGCTCGGCCATCTGTCGGTTGTTCTCTAGTATCTGCTGATACTGGAGAGCCGACTGCTCCGGAGATAGTCTCCAAAGACGAGCCTGCTCAGACATCATATCATGGGTGGTTGTCACCCTCTGCTCGATCCGCTCTTGGCTCTGAAGCATAGAGGAACTGAAGTCTCCAAACTCCCGGTAGAAGGACTGAGCCTCGTGAGCGTGGGCCCCAAAGTCCTGGGAGAAGCTGGTGAAGTCCTGCCTGAAGGAGGAGTAGTCGGACTGAAGGGCGCCGAGTTCAGTGCTCAGAGACTGAAACTGCGACGTGAGATGGTCCACACCACCGGTAGAAGAAGAGCCGGCTCCATAGTGATACTGGCCGACGCCTGTCGGATAGGAGGAAGGGCCGGGTGCAAAGGCATCCTGCATAGGAGCGTCCTCATAAGCTGCCTCCTCGGCTGCTCGGTCAGCTGTGCCCTCGTCATCTCCGCCGACCTCAGGTAAGTTGGCGGCAATGGCGGCCAACTCATTAGTGTGGTTAACCACACAGCGGCGAGAGGTGGAAGGCACCCATGTGTAGTACATGGTGCAGATATGAGCCTGGCGGAGCTCTGAGTGGTCGATCCTCGACACATAGAGGGTGTCGACGGGATCAAGCTGCTCCGGGTTAAACACCTCGAAGTGCCGAGCAATGGCACAGATCACTAGAGGCAGTGTGGCATGGTATCGGACGGTGGCTAACATATTCTTAAAGGTGTTAAGAATATAGTAGTCAGCGCATACCCGTGAACCTCGAACGACACTCTGGAGCAGGTAAACTTCAGACTGGTTCACCTTATTAGCTTGCTCTTTGCCAGTGATCCCATAAGACAGAAACTTATGGAGGATCATCAGAACATTATCCTGAATAAAACCAGCCGGCATTCCACCGGCTTGCCAGTTGTGGAAACCTGTGAGGGAATTCCAGGCGGCATTTGGATTGAAGTGGGAAGGTGGGGCTTGATCCCCCACATTCTTGCCGTGGAATCCCATGATCCTGCACAACAAAGTGATAGATATACGACGGGGCACTCCCCGCAATCTAAATGTACAGAACATAAGGTCCGCAGGCACAGTCAAAGTAGATAGGAACTCATGTGTAAGAACTTTAGAACATTTAAAAGACATGTGAGAATATTTCCTAAGTCCTAACACATCAAGGTATTGTTCGAGTTCTCTAACGCATCCTAGACTAGCAAGTAAATTCCATTCAAGAGTATGGGGTGGAGTTACCTCATGCCGAGTCCACCTCTCGTAGAATTTCCCCTCTAGGTGTGATTCGAGTGGAAAGGGGCAATTGTAGGCTTCTTGAAGTTCCTCGGTGGTAGGCTCCTCCGGTTGAGAAGTGTTTGCGGCTTGCTCGCGAGCACGATTCTTGGAGCGCGCCATTGTGAAGTAGAAATTGGAGGTGGCCGGAAAAAGTTGCCGGAAATTTGCCGGAAGGGGGCTGGGGATGGTGGTGCAACTGAGATGTAGTGGAATCACAGGGGTGTGGCCGGAATTGAAAGGAAGAAGGTGAATTGAGGTGAAGGGGAAGAACTAGGGTTTGAGAAATTGGGGGAAATTTGAGAAATTAGGGATTTGAAGATGGGAGGTAGGTGAAGGGTGGAGAATATGGGAAAGAAGATGGTGAAGTAGGATATTTATGGAGGAATTGGTGGAGTAGGATGAAGATTGAAGGGTTTAAGAGTGATTTGTGGAGGAATGTGGAGAAGAAAACCTGGAGAGGAGCTTGGAATGTTGCTGGGCGCGAGAGGGCGAGAGGGAGAAGGAGAATGTGTTTGGGAAGGAGAAGGAAGGAGAAAGAAAGAGATATAGGGGGCAGCGAGGGGGGCGGGGTAGTGGTCGCTGGGGGTAGCGATCGCTACCCTAGCGCGTTTTAAGAGGTGGGCAGAGAGCGAGGGTAGCGCTCGCTGGGGGGGGGGGGGTAGCGAGCGCTACCCTTGCGCGCTGTGGAAGGCAGGGACCAGGGGTAGCGAGCGCTACCCTTATGCTGGATGGGACAGGGCGCTGGGCTAGCGCTCACTGGGGGCTAGCGAGCGCTGGCCCAGCTTACGTAAATGGCTTCTTCCTTATTCCTTTTTTTCAACTTGCCTTTTGTGCATTCCACCTGATTTTTCCTGCAACACAAAAATTGATTTAAATTGTGCTCTTCACCCAACAAGTACTAAATAAAGGAACGAAAATAAAACAACAAAAACAAAATCAAAGGACATAAAAGACTGCTTGTTTAACGTCATGAGCTCGACGGAAATATGTGATCAAGTAGGGGGTGGATCTTCAATCGGTGTGGACTCCACCGTGAAATTTGTAGGCCAAACCTCGATGTACGGCTTCACTCGATACCCGTTCACCACAAACGAGTCATCGTCTCCTTCCTTGGCAAGTTCAATTGCACCATACGGTTTTACGTCCTTTACAACGAACGGACCGCTCCATCTAGACTTCAATTTCTCGAGAAACAGCTTCAACTGAGAATTAAAGAGTAGCACCTTCATACCAGGCTTCAAATCCTTGTGCACAATCCTTCGGTCATGAATTGCTTTTACCTTGTCCTTGTAAATCCGGGCGTTCTCATACGCCTCGTTACACAATTCATCCAACTCCGACATTTGGAGCGAACGATGCTCCATCACGTTGTGCAAATCAAAATTAGAAGCCTTGATCGCCCAATAGGCTTTGTGCTCAACTTCTACCGGAAGATGGCATGCCTTTCCATACACTAGACGGTACGGACTCATCCCCAACACATTCTTGTACGCCGTGCGATATGCCCACAACGCATCATTCAACTTGATAGCCCAATCCTTTCTAGATGGTTGCACGGTCTTCTCCAAGATGTTCTTGACTTGCTTATTGCTCGTTTCGGCTTGTCCCGAGGTTTGTGGATCATAAGCAGTCGCAATCTTTTGGGTGATCTCATTCTTCCTCATAAGTCTTTTGAAAAGCCTATTGCAAAAGTGTTTTCCACCATCGCTAATGATAGCTCGTGGAAATCCAAACCTACATAGAATATTTTCCTGCACAAACTTAAGCACAACATGAGAGTCACACGTCCTCGTGGGGATAGCCTCAACCCACTTAGACACATAATCGACAGCAAGCAAGATATATTCATACCCATGAGACTTAGGAAAAGGACCCATAAAATCAATTCCCCACACATCAAAAATCTCAACCACAAGAACATTATTAAGAGGCATCTCATTCCTACGGCCTTAGTACCAACTCTTTGACATCTATCACAAGCAAGATAATAAGCATGCACATCCTTAAACAATGTAGGCCAAAATAAACCTGATTGAAGGACCTTATGTGCCGTCTTTTGGCCTCCGAAGTGGCCTCCACAATGAGCTTCATGACACATCTCCAACACCTTCGGCTGCTCCTCCTCCGCAACACAACGCCGGATTACCTCGTCCTTTCCGAGCTTAAATAGAAAGGGCTCTTCCCAAAAGTACTGTCTGCATACATGAAGAAAACACTTCCTTTCTTGGGAAGTGAGGTCAGGCCTTAACTCGCCACAAGCCAAATAATTAACTATATCGGCAAACCAAGGCACATGAGAAACACTGTATGCATGCTCATAAGGAAAAGACTCGGCAACTAAATCATGAGGTGCGTCAGAGGAAACATGCTCTAAACGAGATAAATGATCGGCAACGGCGTTCTCACTCCCTTTTCAATCACGAATCTCAATGTCAAACTCTTGAAATAACAAAACCCAATGAATTAATCTAGGTTTCGCCTGGGGCTTAGTCAATAAATAGCGCAAGACAGCATGATCACTATGAACATTAACTCTAGATCCTATAATATAAGCACGAAACTTATCAAGAGCAAATACTACCGCCAACATCTCCTTTTCGGTGGTAGTATAATTAATCTGAGCAGGATTCAAAGTAGAGCTAGCATAATAAATCACACGCAACATCTTATCAACACGCTGCCCCAAAACAGCACCCAAAGCAGAGTTAGATGCATCACACATAATTTCGAATGGAACAGACCAATCAGGACCAACAATCACAGGTGCACTACACAACTTCTCCTTCAAAGTAATAAACGCAAATAGGCAATCATTATCAAAATTAAAAGTAGTATCCTGAGCAAGTAAACGGCAAAGAGGCTGACAAATCTTAGAGAAGTCCTTAATGAATCGACGATAAAAACTAGCATGTCCTAAGAAACTTCTAATCCCTTTAATGTCAGTCCGTGGAGGTAATTTTTCAATAACCTCAACCTTAGCCTTATCAACTTCAATACTCTTACTTGACACTACATGACCCAAAACAATGCCACTACGCACCATAAAGTGACTCTTCTCCCAACTCAAAGTAAGACAGTTCTCAATACAACGATCAAGCACACGATCAATCTTATCAAGACAGTCATCAAAGGAAGAGCCAAGCACAGAAAAATCATCCATAAACACCTCGACAAAATCACTAATCATGTCAGAAAAGATAGACATCATGCAACGCTGAAACGTACCTGGCGCATTGCAGAGGCCGAAGGGCATCCTCCTAAAGGCATACGTCCCGAAGGGCTAGTAAAAGCAGTCTTCGCCTGATCGTCCGGATCAATTGCAATCTGATAGTAACCTGACAAACCATCAAGAAAATAGAAGTAATCATTACAGGCAAGTTTATCTAACATCTGATCAATAAAGGGCAAAGGAAAGTGATCCTTTTTTGTTGCCGCATTAAGCTTCCGGTAATCGATGCACATCCTCCATCCGGTGACAGGTCTAGTAGGGACAAGCTCCTTCTTCTCGTTCATCGTCACCGTGATACCGCCCTTCTTGGGCACGACGTAGACAGGACTCACCCATTCACTGTTAGCTATAGGATAGATGATTCCCTCAGCCAACAGTTTCAAAATCTCCTTTTTCACGACCTCCATCAAAACTGGATTAAAGCGTCGCTGTCCATCCCTCTTCGGGAGGGCGTCGTCGGCGAGTTGTATTTTATGCATACACAACGCCGGGCTAATACCTCGGATGTCTGCCAGACTCCATCCGAAGGCTAACTTATGTTTTTTCAGCACAGTTACTAACTGAGTCTGCTGGATATCAGTAAGATTAGCCGAAATTATCACTGGTTTCTGCTCGTTCGCCTCAAGAAACACATATTTCAAGTTCGCAGGAAGCTCCTTAAGTTCCAACTTCTCAAGTGCGGCTGGCTTAACCATCGTCAAGGGAGGTGGTTTCACGAACTGAGCTTCCAGTAAGAGCTTCTCCTCCATGTCAGCCGATCCCTCGAATACCTCCTCTAAACTAAAATCCTGCACAAAAGAAATCTCGACCAAGGCATCAATGGGATCAATAAAAGAACAATCCTCAATAGAGCTAATAGAAGGCATAGCCTTATGCTTATGAACCGAGAACGAAACTTTTTCTCCTAACACAGACATTTGAATATTACCATTCTTAACATCAATCAGAGTGTTAGTAGTTGCCATAAACGGTCTACCTAGCAATAAAGTATGATCACGCTCATTCTCATGCACATCACCTATCTCTAAGACAACGAAATCCATAGGCACAATCAAACCACCAACACTAACAAGAATATTCTCTATAATTCCCCTAGGATATCTCACAGAACGATCAGCTAACTGTAAACTCATACTTGTCGGTTTTAATTCACCTAACTCTAATTCCTTAAAAATCGAGTAAGGCATAAGATTAATACCAGCACCAAGATCAAGCATACCTGTTACAGTCTTACCATTGCCTAGGGCGATTGTGATGACGAAACTCCCTGGATCTCGTAGCTTTTGAGAAAGAGGCTGCTGCATAATCGAACTAGCTACCTCAGACACCATAACAGACTCGTTGTTTGCAAATCTCCTCTTCTTGGAAGCGAGCTCCTTGAAGAACTTCAAGTACGCAGGTACATTGCGAATAACATCCAAAAGTGGCAAGTTCACATGCACTTGAGACAGCATCTTGTAAAAGTCTGCGAACTGTTTCTCAAGCTTTTCATTCTTCAGCCTGCTCGGAAAGGGAATAGGCGGCTTGTACGGGTTCGCCGTCTTATGCAATTGAACTACTAGCTGCTCCGGTTCATTCCCTTTCTCGGCATTCTCACCACGTTAGTCGGCTCATCTTCCGGCATGACCACCTTATTATCTACTTGCTTGCCACTACGAAGAACCGTAATGGCCTGCAACTGCTGCGCTGAGTGCCCTGCCCCGATATCTTTCTTGTCTGTTGCTGCTGCTGCATCTGATTCACTGCTCCGGAAATTTATCCTACTTGGCTCTCAAGGCGTCTGATAGTAGCCTCTTGAGCCTCTCTAGCCAATTTGCTTTCTTGCATGAAAGCTGCCAAATTGTCCTCTAGAGATGTCTTAGGTGGTGCAGCCCCTCGCGGTGCAGGTGGAAATTGAGGCTGAAACTGCGGTGGTGGCTGCTGAAACTGAGGTGGTGGCGAATAGTACCCTTGCTGAGGTGGGTAGTAAGGCTGCTGTGGAGGATAATACCCATGTTGAGGTGGGTAATATTGCTGCTGCGGAGGCGGTCGTCGAGGAGGAAAATTCGCTCCTTGACCCTGATTGGGACCCCTCCAAGTAGAGCTGTTCTGCGCTCTCCATCCTGAAGTCTGCTGGACTGGATGTTGATTAAATGGCGGTCGCGGCGGATATTCCTGAGCAGCATAGATTTCCGCCTCTCCTTCATAAGTCATTCTGCCATTCTATTGCAGTGATTCTCATCATGACTGAGATCACCACAAATCGGGCACGGTTCAGGCGCCAGCTCGTGCTTGGCCACTACAGGGGCCTTGCTCATCTTCAACTCTTGCAGCTCTCGCATCATGTCAGCCATCTGCTTCTTCAAATCCGGACTAACTCCGATCTCTCTGACTTCTACTCTCTTAGATCGAGAGGTTTTCTGCTGCGAATTCGTGGCCAAAGTCTCAAATATCTCAATCGTCTCCTCAGCTGTCTTCTCAGATAAATTTCCTCCAGCTACTGTATCCACCATGAACTGATAAGTGTGCTGCAACCCATTGTAGAAAATCTGCCAAAGTAGTTCGGGCACAATCTGATGATGTGGACACTGCTGCTGTAGCTCTCGAAATCTATCAAGTGCCTCATGAAAAGGCTCGTCAGGCTCTTGAGTGAACTGCATAAGCTATAGCCGGATTTGCTGTGTCTTATGATTCGGATAATACTTGAGCAGAAAAGTAGTATTGACTGCTTTCCATGTGTCAAGAGATCCGGCTGGAAGAGAAAGATACCACGTTTTCGCCCTATCCTTGAGTGAATAGGGGAAGCACTTCCTAAGTAGCTCGTCTTCGGTAATACCCTGAAGTGGAATAGAATGGACAGCGGTGCAGAACTCCCTAATAAAAAGGAGCGCATCTTCATTAGGCAAACCGTAGAACGAAGGAAGCAAGTTGATGTGGTTGTGCTTCAACTCGTAATTCCTCGCTGCAGCAGATAATACTATAGCAGACGCTGTGATGCCATAAGATGGCCTGACAAAGTCTCCGAGCTTCTTAGGGGCTCCGTTTTCCTCAGCCATTATTACCAGTTGCTCTTCGAATAGTGTGGCGAGGTAAATAACGTCCCTATACCGCTCCTCATGTACAGCTTCTCTTCTATTGATATTGTCGACGTAGGGTACCAACTCTTGTCTCAAGCTTCGGCGTCCTAGCAAACACAACTCAAAAGCAGATCAAACGCACCTTGCGGGAGCAAAAGAATAAAACAAAAAGGAAAGAAAAATAAAGAAAATTCAACGCAAATAAATTCCTAAAGCCTTCCCCGGCAACGGCGCCAAAATTTGTTTCACTCAAATATAACCTTAAGTACGTGGCGTTGTTTAGACCAGACCCACTGTCCGATAAAGGGATTCAGTAACGGGCACGAGGAATATTTCCAGCCGATATACTTTAAGGAATGTGTCGTGCTTAATGAACTATACTACTCGCAATTTGGACGAGATCATTGTTATTAGTGTGATTAAGCATAACCCAAGTCGTATTCTCAAGGAAGGCTAAACAGGGCTTCATTCACGTTGAAGAACAAGAAAGCAGTAAAAATGGAGGATTTGATTTTTAACTACTCTAATTAATTAACTAGGCAAGAAGGATTAAAGGAATATAAATGCGAACTATCTAGGCAAGAATGAAGAAAACAATTAAATCCTATTTCTAAGAACGAATAATTAAATAAACGATTAAACCCTAAGTCTAAGAATGAAGAATTAAAGAAACGAAATCTAAACATGTCTTGAACTGATTAATTAACATGATTGAAAGGTTTGTATTAATGGTTTGATAATTAATCAAAATAAAGCACGAAGAACAAGAATGCATAAAACAGTAAAAGAAAGCAATAAAGAAAGCAATAAAGAACTCACGAATTGAAAGGGAAATAACGAACTGAAATAAATCACCGAATTTGAATCACGAACGAATCCACAATATCCAAAGTAAAGAACTTGAACGGAATGAAAATCTAGCTAACAGTGTTTTCTCTCGTGGTCTAAACCCTAGACTAGAAGTAAAAAAATGTGTAGGAAAAATCCCCCTGCAATATCACGCAGAGGAGGTTTAAATAGAAGAAGGGACATCCGTCGGGCTAGCGAGCGCTGGGGGCTAGCGCTCGCTAGCCTCTAGCGCTGGACTAGGTACTTCGTCAGAGGGGTAGCGCTCGCTAGAGGGTAGCGAGCGCAGCCCCACTGTTCTGTCTTCCAAAATTTCAAGGGGCCAGCGGTCGCTAGGGGGTAGCGACCGCTAGCCCCTAGTTCTGTCTGAACTTTGTGCACGAGCCAGCGGTCGCTAGGGGCTAGCGACCGCTAGGCACACGTTCTGTCTCCTTCATCATTTTCTTCATCTTTTCACCTCTTTTCGACCTCGTTTCTCTTCTCGACCATTGTCGGCTTCGTGTGTCGATCTTTACCTAAAGTGAAATATATAAAATGTAAAAGCATCAAATCGAATGACAACAAGCGATATTATAGACTATATTACGAGAGAAACGAGACCAAAAATAGATAAAATAACCTCCCCACACACAATACATTGCTTGTCCTCAAGAAAGTTTAAGTTCAACACAATACGGAGATTTCGAAACAAGAAACAATTTCAATCACGCAATAACAATCACAATCATCACAAGCACTCGATAGGGGTTATAAGACAATACATCAATCACCATTACGTGTTGCTCTCGAATATGCAATTTCAATCCGATCCAACTCAACACACATGCAAATTCGGCTTTTAATCACTTATAGGCTAGACTATAGATCAATCTTAAGATATTATCAACACAAACCATTATCAAATCGCAAGAATTTTTAGTGATGTTAAGAACATTGGTCACTAGGTGTGAACTTCGGTAAAACCGAGTATCCTAGTGTGGTTTCACATACCCATTCCTAAACCTTAAGATTTCAATTGATTTCTCAAAGGAAGAGGGGTAGAGTTCTTTATCACCTATTCAAACAATGCAAGCGATTTAAGAACACTTTTAAAGGCCATTCGAGGTAAAAAGTCACGAGATATGAACATTTAGAGGTTATCTAAAGTGTTCTCGTGTGGTTTCCCATGCTCATGGTTTCCAGAGGAGCAGAAGCCTCCCAACTCAATCTCACAATCAACACAATTTTTAACAAAAGTCTAGTCAACAAGCAATCTTATGCCAAATTCACACACATGCAAGCTTTCACATCAATTCATCAACAAAAATGAGTGCCCCACGGAAATTATGATCAACATGTAAGCTCATCACCCCATCATCGACTCACAACATTCATTCATGTCATCAAGCATAATCAAAACACATTTCTCATCAAAATCAATCCAAATCATGTCAAACTCTAACAATGCTTTCGGACACTCAAAGATATCAACAACAAACGCCGAATATACTTACAGTTTATTAAATAAACTAGTTCGCAAGAGTACGAATTCGTTGTATAAAGGTAAGTTGATCCTAAGTCGTATTCTCAAGGAAGGCTAAGCAGGGCTTTATTTATGATGCAGAACATAAAGCAATTAAAAAGAGGGGTTTTGGATTCTATCTAGGCGAATTAAAATAAAGAATTTAAAATACGAATTATCTAGGCAAGAATTAAGAAAGCAATTAAATTCTAAATATAAGAACGAAGAATTAAAGAGACTGAATCTAAACATGCCTTGACTTGATTGAATAACATGATTGAAAGATATAAATTACTGAATTGAAAATTAAACAATAATAAGGCAGAAAGGAAATAAATCATAAAGCGATAAAGAAAACAATTAAAGAACTCACTGGTTGAAAGGAAAAATAATGCATTAAGAACTCCGGGTTTGAATCACGAACGAATTCACAACGAAATTGAAAGGAAAGAACAATTAAAGGAAAACTAAACTAGAGTGTTTTCTCTCCTGGTCTAAACCCTAGATTAGAAAATAAAAACGTGAAGTAAAACTGGTAGAAGAGTGTTTTTTGAAATATCACGCGGAGGAGGTTTAAATAGGAGAAGGAAAAATCCGTCGGGCTAGCGAGCGCTAGGGGGTAGCGCTCGCTAG
>JAPKLX010003255.1:0-11406 GCA_026898415.1 Leonotis leonurus
ATCGATCTGGTGCTTCGCTGTGATCATCGATCTGGTCGGTGATCTGGCCGCTGTCTGTTACAGCAGATCGATTTCTTCTTGGCATGAATTCTTGCCCTTCATCCTATACTATTTATGGAAATGACTTCTATAGGAATAATTCTTTTACATGCTAAGTCATCTCCTAATCAGTTCTCTATCAGAATTCACTTTAAAAGTAGTGATCTGTTAACACGTAGAACAATTTAACTCATACAAGGACTAAGTGTGCTTCGAGAGATCATCATCAAAACTAGAATACATTAGAGTTCCCAATAATTTCCCCCTTTTTGATGATGTCGAAACCACATTTTACAATAAAATCCTGATAACCGAGTGATCTGGTTGGACAGCCAGATTGATTATGTTACGTTATTAGGTTATAACGATTTAAGCAGTTTATATATGTTCTGGACAATAAGAAGTTGTCATCAGAAACAAAAAGATCTTCATTGATAAGATGCAAATAAGAGTTTACAGATCATCAAAAAATAGGAGTCACAGATAGTAAAAGATATGAAAGTGAGTAACTATCTACTCTTCCTCTTCTCTTCCTGTTGTTTCTTTATCTTTGCTCGAGTCTCGTTAGAAATAAGTTGTACGCTCTCATAGACTC
Source organism: Leonotis leonurus (assembly GCA_026898415.1). Classification (NCBI taxonomy): domain Eukaryota; kingdom Viridiplantae; phylum Streptophyta; class Magnoliopsida; order Lamiales; family Lamiaceae; genus Leonotis; species Leonotis leonurus. The sequence goes on from JAPKLX010003255.1 coordinate 635, forward strand.
CTTCTCTGACTCTAACGTAATCTGGATCCTCAGCATCTATCTTGTATCCTCTATTTTCTGCGAGTTGGTTTATGAAGTTGAGTAGGAAGGTTTTGTCTGGAAGCTCAGTGCTAGGTATGTTAGGACATGTTCTGAATTCCCTCTCTGGGGCAGTAATTGTAACCTGGGCTTTTGCTGCTGCTGCTCTTATACCCTCCACCAGATCTCTTGCATCGTTTAGGTCCAGATAGAGATTGAATGCCTCATTAGGTGTCCCCTCACAGTAAGCTGGTTCTCTGAGGAAGTAGCGACACATAATGAAGCCATATCTCAGTCCTTCCCATCCCTCCTTTAAGTTCTCTGGGACCCAGTTGGTCTCTCCTTCTTTAGTCTTCATTGTCCTGATAGGAGCAGATGAGAACCAACCGGATCCAGATCTTTTCTTCTTCTTCGAGGGTTGGGAGTAGCTTGATCTGCTTGAAGTTGATATACATACCTTCTGGGCTTGAGCAGATGGTGGGCTGGGTCGATCTGGTGCAATTTGTAGCTCAGGTTGAGCTTTTATCCTTTCATCCTTGGCACCAGATTGTCCCTTCCCTTTTTCAACTACAACCTCCTTTCCTTTCTCTTTCTTCTTCTTGGATCCGTCCCCCTTTTCGACATCATCAACATACAGATTGATGAGTGCCTTAAGGGAGGTGATCTCCTCCTTCAACTCCTTTACTTCCTTTTCTGAATCTATCCTTTGTGTAAGCAGGGAAGTGATGTTGAGGTTAGAGTCATCGATCTGCTTTTGGAATGATGTCTTTGCCTGGGCCAGACTGACAGTGAAATTCTCTTGCTCCTCCTTTATCACTCCAATCTCATCAAAAAATGAGTCAATTAAGGCCTTCGTTGGGTAGCGCAGTTCGCTCATCTTTCTTGCCACAAAATCTTTTCCATCGGTTTCAAACTTTCTGAACAGCGATCTGGTTTCTGCATTAGTAGCCTTGATCACTTCACCAGCTATGCCATCTGTCTGTTCCTTGACAATGGTATGAACCATGTCCTTCTCTTTCTTTGCAAACTCAGTAACAATCTTGTACATCTCATTGATCTTAAGTTCCATAGTTGCTAGAGTCTGATTGATCTGTTCCTTCCTCTGCTCGGCAGTAGATCGATCATCGTCCATCTTCTTGCTCAGTTCTTCAAGTTTCATTCTACACACTCTTCTCAAGTCTGAGTCAACCTGGTCAACATGGGATTTCAGATGGTTGTTGAACTCAGTGAGAATGCGAGTGGCCTGATCTTGGATTGTGGAGAGCGTTCCATACATAAATTTGTTAACCTTGTTGGAGATCAGATCATTTACTTGTTCATTGGAAAGTGATTGATGCTGGGTATCAATATCTTCTCAAGGTTTGTTGTTTCCACAAACTCATCCATTGTTGCTGCGACAGCAGGGGTATATACATCATCCGTGAGTTTACCTCCCACCCTCTGTCCAGCTGGCTCTTGCTCCTCTTGTGGATAATTAACCACTGCTATTTGAATTTTGGTTTTCTTGGCTGGTTCCCCCTCAGCCTGTGCAGTTGGTTCCATGACTTGTTCTTCAACATCAGCCATGTGCTGATCTGGTTCTGATTCTGTGATAGCTGCACCCTGTTGGTGAGCTTCTGCAAGTTCTTCCCCATCGTTTTCCTCATCTACCACACTTTCAAAAAATGGCAGCATCCCAGCCTTTTCATAGATAGATCTCAGATCGATCTGTAACTTTTGAGCTTCGTGCTGAGCTATGGCCAGTATACTCTGAGGGAATGATTCTCTCAACTCTGCAATAGAGGAGACTTCGAAGATATTCAAAAATGTTGCTTCCTCTGCTTTGAGTGCATCCATTGATTTGGTTTTGAGGAGGGCATCAAGGACGTAAAATTCCTTGTCCTTGATGAGAAGCAGCAGCTTGACTCTCTTGGCTGCATCATGGCTCTCAGGTGTGAGCTGGATGCCTGGAAATGATTTGAGTACAGCTCGATCTGCTTCTGCTTCTAACAGTTTCACAACTTTCTTTGCTGTTTTCTTCTCCACATCCTCTTCGGAGGATTCATCTTCTCCTTCTTCTTCCTCATCAATCTGCTCCAAAGGTTCAGCAGATGATGGACTTGCAGTATGAGCTGGAGAAAAATCCTTGGCCTGGCTTGGGTCCAAGGAGGAGATAGGGACAACATCTTCTTGTGGCCCCACTACCAGTATCTGCTCATCCACAATCTCTTCCTCCTGTTGAGGGATGGTAGTTTCTTTAACCTGGACTTCCTCCATAGTTTCAGACAGCTTTTGTAGCTTCCTTCTCTTGGGTTTCGGTGGTTGGGCTGCGGTGGATGCATCTGTGTCCACAGAGCTGGATCTCCTTGTAACTCTTTTTGTAGGGGTCCTTTCGACTTGTTTCTCTTTTGTTACTTTGGACTTTGTAGACTTCTCAGCTGGAGCAGATGGTGGAACCCAGATTGGGTTGGAGCTTCCCATCTCTATCAGCGCGTTGGCAAAAACAGGGTCTGTTACCCTTGCAATCAGATTGGCAGAAATGCCCATAGACATTTCAATTTGGTGATGGTCCTTCGGAAAGCGCAATCGGGTGTTGAATTCAACAGAAGTATCCCACTTGTGCTGTTTGAAGAATGACTCCAGCATATAGCTAATTTTGGTGGAGTGTCTTAAACTGCTCCTTCTCACCTCAATTCCAGGACTTGCTCCCTTAATAAAGGTGATCATCTTGGACTCCTTTGCCAATAGATCGAAGAGGATTCTGCTCCAGTTCACAGGTAGATTCAGCACGACAGCTGCTAGAATCTTGAACTTTTCGGGAGTGACCTAGTCGTAAGAACCATTGTGGTTCAAGAAAATTCTTTGGACGAATTAAAAAATTATCTTGAATTCTGGCGCAAGAAGTGCCCTATTGAACATCTTGTTCGTGTAGCGAATGGGCACTACCATCACCATCTCTATTACGTCCTGAAGTTGTTCTTCGGTAATGTCTCCCAGAGTGAGACCTTCATCCTTTAACTGGTAAACCTCATCAATAATGTTCAGTACATTATAGGTAGTGTTGCTGATGGTGTTGCCTTTGCTGACCCTAATTGTAGCTTCATTCCCGCCTTTCTCTCCTTGCCACGAGAGATAAAAGGCCGCAACTTCTTTTGGTAGAAGGTGGACAGGGTGTGTAGTAATTATGTTGTGAAATCCTACAAAGGAATCAAAACAATAGATATGAGCACTATCCTTCCATCAATGAAGTATAAGTGCTCAAATAGCAATGTACAGAGTATATAGTTCAACACAACAATACAAGTGCATATAAGCATGCAAAATGGATAAGGCCGATTTTCAGTGCAAGTTTAATGAATTCCAAAGCATTCAAGATATAGAGCAGTTAAAGGAAAAACTCATAAATTTAAAACATTTGCAACGTCTAACAAGGTCGAAGGCCTTGTCCAGTATGTGAAACCCGAAGGTATCAAGAACAACATACAGGTCTTGGTGAATGTAGGATTTCAAAAAGTTAACTTGCTCAAGAAATAGAGACGATTTGGGTGCCATATTGACAGATGGATATTTGAAATTTGGACAATTTTGGAATGAGAAAAATTTTTGCTAAGTGTTTTAGGAAGAAGAACAGTGTATGGTAGTTGAACCGCCTTATCAGAATGTATATATATAGATAGATAAGTGATAAAGAGGAGTAATATATTAATTGATATTCTTCCCTTTTTCAGCTTTTTCCCGCCTCTTGAGTTATAGGCTTAAGGTCTATTATCTTCTCTTTTCTGCGTTTGATACACACGCTTGATCCAACGGCTGCAGTGAGGCGCGTGTTTGTTACACCCGTTGATTTTCTTCCTTTTTCTTGGTTTGGTAAATATCTCCTCGATCACGTTTCCCAAACACTGTACTTAATCATCAAAAATAAAAGATTTGGTATATTTATGTCAGGAATAGATATAAGAAATATGACATAATCGCTGTATCTTATTGACTTTCCCCCTTGACCAAGTAATGGGGATATTAATAGAAGGATTTAATTAATATCCACGTGGCATCTAGTTATCTGGTCCATATCGATCTCATAATTAACATACTGTTGTTAATATTATCGATCTGTTTATGCTACTTTCAGGTTTTGGACACCAATCTTGTGTGATGATCTGCTAATAATTCCCGGTTGGAATTTAAAGATCTGTTTGATCATTAACATGTACTTAGTGATCTGGTGTCAATTTCCAATTTGGAAATTTATATGATCTAGTCTATATCAATCTGGTTCTGATTCCCTGTTGGAATATGATGATCTTGTGTTAATTCCCAGTTGGAATTTTACATGATCTGTTCTAAGATTATCTGGTCCTTTCTTCAAGATTTAATAGTCCTAGTTTACCACAAAGCATCTTAAATCTTTCTTCTGGTAATGCTTTGGGAAGGATGTCAGCTCTCTGTACTTCAGTGTGAATTTTCGCGATCTGTACATGTTTTCTTTCAACATGATCTCTTATAAAATGATGTCTCACATCCACATACTTGCATCTGGTATGCAAAACAGGATTCTGTGTGATTGCTATAGCACTTGAGCTATCACAGAAAATAGGTATCTCCTTGACATCAATCTTATAGTCTTTGAGCTGTTGTCTTAACAAGAGTATTTGTGCACAACAACTTCTAGCTGCCATATATTCAGCCTCTGTGGTTGATGTAGCAACAGATGTCTGCTTCTTTGAGAACCAAGAGATCAGCTTATTTCCTAAAAACTGACATGTGCCAGATGTTGACTTTCTATCTAACTTGCATCCAGCATAATCTGAATCTGTGTATCCAGTTAGGCTTGTCAATGGGTGGGTAAAACCCGGACCGGAACCGTTAAATTAGATACGGTTCTAGAACCGGAACCGGACCGTTGAATATCGGATCCGGACCCGGACCCGGACCGTTAATTAAAATATTAATGGTTCTGGTCCGGGAGAATACCCATGGGTATTATTGGGTATGGGTTACCCATGGGTCTCCCTATGTTTATTTATATAATTATTTTAGTCACCAATTCGTTAAAACGAATCTGGATTAGAAATAAATTAATTAAATATAAAATATTTAATAATGAAACTTCACTCTTATTTTATTTAACTATTATTAAAAAATCACTTAAATAACATAATTATTTTACGACTTATATGTGTTTATTGTTTGGGTACATTTATTATTGAATTATGACGTATATAGTGTTCGTCTACGATTAAGGATGTAACACGAGATATTATAAAATATTATTTTTTTAAAATAAAAAAAATTGAAGAAAAAAAAATGAAAAAAAAATGATCGGGCCGGACCGGACTAGAACCGGAACCGTCCCTTACGGGTCCGGTCGGGTTTGGACCGACCATGAGCGGGTTTGTACGGGTCTAGAACCGGAACCAGAATCGGAACCATAACTTAAAAATGAGCGGGTTTTGACCGGTTCCGGTCCGGGTAAAACCCACCCATTGACAAGCCTATATCCAGTTAGCTCAAAGTTGCCTTCACAAGGATACCATAATCCTATGTGGGTTGTTCCCTTAAGATATCTTAATATCTTCTTAGCTGCTTCCATGTGAGACTCTTTGGGATTCGCTTGATATCTTGCACATACTCCTACCGCCAATGTAATGTCAGGTCGACTGGCAGTTAGGTAAAGTAGTGATCCTATGATCCCTCTGTACTGAGTGATATTAACTGGTTTTCCCTCTGGATCAGGATCAATTTTCCCGTTGGTCTGCATTGGGATTTTAACTGGTTTACTGTCTTTGATCCCAAATTTAGTCAGCAGATCTTGAATATATTTGGCTTGATTTATGAAGATGCCCTCTGGTAGCTGCTTGACCTGCAAACCTAAAAAGAAACTCATCTCGCCCATCATGGACATTTGATACTTATTTTTCATAAGTTCAGCAAATTTATCACATAAATAGGTGGATTGAGATTCAAAAATGATATCATCTACATAGATCTGTACTAGAAGGATATTCTCTTTGACTTTGATGATGAACAAAGTCTTGTCAACTGATCCTCTTCTGAATCCAGATTCTAGTAGAAATGTTGATAATGTCTCATACCAAGCTCTAGGGGCTTGTTTGAGACCATAGACTGCTTTTGTCAGTCTGTATACTTTCTGATTTGGATCTGCTTCTTCAAATCCAGGTGGTTGTTCCACATAGACTTCCTCTTCAAGGATACCATTTAGAAAGACACTTTTGACGTCCATCTGGTATACCTTGAATCTTTTGTGGGCAGCATATGCTAAGAATATCCTTATAGCTTCTAGTCTGGCTACGGGTGCAAATGTTTCATCAAAATCAATGCATTCTTGTTGAATATAACCTTTAGCTACTAATCTGGCTTTCTTTCTGACTACTTCACCATTTTCATCTCGTTTGTTTTTGAACACCCATTTTACACCTATTACTCCTTGGTGTTTGGGTCTGTCCACGAGATACCAGACTTCATTTCTTTTGAACTCATTTAGTTCTTCTTGCATTATTGTTATCCAATCTGCATCTTGTAATGCTTCGTGAGCATTAGTTGGTTCAATGCGAGATAGGTAACAACTCAACAATGCACTTTCTCCATGCATTCTTCTTGTTTTCACACGATGTGATGGGTTCCCAACAATCTGTTCCGGTGGATGATCTTGTATCCATCTCCTTCTCCTGGTCATCTCTTCATCAAATATCTCAGGATCAGGTTGATCTGTTGGATCCTCAAATTCAGTGTGAATTGTTGATGAAGCTTGAAATGGATTCTCATCTATTCTTTCTTCTGGAATTAGATTTCCAGATTGATCATCATCTGTAATGACTGTTTCATTGCTTTCTGTTGGTGATCTGTTTTCATCCAGTTCATGTTGGATTGTTCTCCCTTGCTGTATGATTTCTTCAGCAATAGGTGAAGTGTTAATCTCTTCATCATCTCTATTTGAGTTCCAGATTAGAATGTCTTCTAGTAAGATCTCATTCATCTTTCTTGTAGTCATATGGTTCTCTGTCTGTCTATTATCTAGTGACCTGTACTCAACAATAGACTCATCAAAAACAACATGAGGTGTTACCTCCATAATATGAGAGTTCTTATTGTAGACTCGATATGCTTTACTGACATCAGAATATCCTAAGAATATTCCAGGGTCAGTTTTGCTATCAAACGTCCTTAATTGAGATTTCCCATTATTGTGTATGTAACACAAACAACCAAAAGTGCGAAAGTAGGAGATCTTAGGCTTTCTGTTGTTCCAGATCTCATATGGAGTCTTTCCATGTCTGAGTGTAATTGATGATCTATTCTGAGTATAACAGACTGTGTAGATAGCTTCTGCCCAGAATTTCTTGGGTAGATTGGTAGCATTTAGCATATTACGAGCTGCTTCTTTGAGTGATCTGTTTCTCCTCTCAACAACTCCATTTTGTTGAGGTGTTCTGGTAGCCGAGGTTTGATGAGTGATTCCCATCTTGTTGCAGTATGCTTCAATCTTTTGGTTGAGAAATTCTGTTCCTCGATCTGTTCTGATAGTAGCTACACTCACCTCTTTCCGTTTGGTGATCTTGTGTAGAAAATTAGGTAGTTTGACTAGTGTCTCTTTCTTCTTTAACAGAAAGATGACCCAAGTGAACCTTGAGTAGTCATCTATGATTACTAAGGTGTATTTTTTCCCAGATGCAAAAGCTCCAATGTTTTTGATGTTGAGTGAGCTGTTTTGCTGGTAAAGGATGATCTGGTTTGCTTTCCAGCTTGACAAGCATCACATATATGATCTTTATCATATACTTGATCTGGTAGTACTTCCACTAATTTTTCTTTGGCAATCCTGTTGATTGACTTGAAGTTTAGGTGGCTTAATCTCTTATGCCATAACCAGCTTGTTTCTGATACAGTTTTAGTCACTAAGCAGGTCTCGATCTGGTTTGTCCACTGGACAATATATAGCCTATCCTGCAATCTTCCGGTAAGGAGTATTTCATCTCCTTCCTTATTCTTCACAAAATAATTATTAGTATAAAAAACGATCTGATTACCATTAGCACAGAACTGACTTACAGAAAATAGATTGTGACTAAGACCCTCAACATACGAAACATTTGAGATGGTGGTCTTGCCAACTTTTATATTTCCATATCCTCTGGTGTATCCTTTTGAGTTACATCCAAATGTGACCTGAGGTCCTGTTTTTCAACGTAATCTGATAATAGATTTTTATCACATGTCATGTGCTTCGAACATCCACTATCTATTATCCAGATTGCACCTTTAGCTATCTTGTTTCTTCTTGCAGTCTTCTGGTCCTGCAATTAATTCAACTTAGCTACCCTTCAACGTTTGGGTGCTTGGTTATTAGCAAATGTTCCCTTTCGAATCCAGAACATTTTTGGGTTAGGAACATATATATAGCAAGTAATAATGTTCCCATCATTATCAACTTTAGACAAAGAATGAAGTACAGATGGATGATGTCTCTCTATTCCATCATTCTTCAATCCTTTATTAATGGGTAATGTCCTGTTGACATTTCTTGTCTTGTTGACATTATTGTTGGGTAATGTCCTGTTGACATTCATTTTATGAACACGATCTGTTTCTGTGTAGTGAGCTGGTTGACCCTTTGTTTGGGTGTATTGTCTGTACCCAGTCTCTTTTACCATCATCTTCTAGGGTTGATCTTTGTTGTTCCTTAGACCTATTACTTGGTCTGGTATTTGCTTTCTTTCTGGTACAAAGTTTATGGTTCCCGAAGATTTTTCTGAGTGACCCGGATACCCTAGACCAGATGTGCCTTTTTGCTGCAGATTGATAAGCAGCTTGGTACGTTCATCACTTTTGTAGATCATCTCTTTGCCCTGCTTTATTTTCTCTTCAGCTACGTTGTTTCTATTGATGAGATCTTTGATCTTTGAGTTCAATGAGTAAATCTCTCCATCTTTTCCCTTGATCTGTTCTTCCAGATCGGCTATTTGGGCAACGAATTGGGTGTTAGCTGTGCTCAGTATCTGTTCTGATTTCTTCAGCCTATCGTTTTCTTCTACGACTTCTCTAAAAAGTCTTTTGATGCTCGAATAACTCTTGAACATCTCATTTACTTCTTCCCATGAGTAATCAGATTGATCTTCTACTTCCTGTTCCAGATCATTATCATTTGAAGAATTTGAATTGCAAGAATTTACCTCGACTTCATCCAGACCGTTGTCTAGTCCCACATAGCATTCATCCCATCCTTCTTCATCATTAGCAAAGAAGGCTTCATCATTCTCTAATGAGCAATCTGAAAAATGACTCGAGCTGCTTGAATCTTGTTCAGCTAGCATGGCCTTGCGCTCATTTTTGAGTTTTCGATCTCTTTTTGCTCTCAACTCTTCTCTTTGGCTTTTGGAAAGATCAGGGCAATCTGTTTTGAAGTGACCTGTTCTGCCACAACCAAAGCAGGTATAATCTGTTGCGTTAGATGTTTTTGAGATTTTACCTGTCTGCTGTTTTGATTCATCCTTGTTATCAGATCGATCATTGTCACGTTTCTTGTAGAATTTGTTTTTGTTATCTTTATAAAACCGTCTGAATTTCTTCGATCTGATCTCCATCTTGTCCATGCGTTTGGCTATCATTGCAAACTCCTTTAGTAGTTTGTCATATCTCTTCTCTTCATCTGGTATAGAAGGTTCAGAGGGTTCATCTGGTTTGCTCTTTGCTTTGAAGGCTACTTCTTTGTCCTTCTTCGAGCTGCTTTCTACCTTTTTGGACAGATGATCTGGTCCACGAATTCTTTGTATATCACATTCATGGCCTTCAAGATGATCAAATAATGCTTCAGTAGATAGTTCATTGAAGTCTGCACGAAGTGGTTGCATAGCTGCATATATCTCCCAGCTTGGTGGAAGTGCTCTGAGTACCCCTTTGACTGTGCTAGATATGATCCCTTTAGCAAAGTCATCCAGATTGGCTTCGCGACGTTCCTCTGTTATATATTTTCTTGGATCTTTAGGAACAATCTGTGTAGTTACTCCAGTTGAGTTGGTTACCGTCATTTCTTCAGTGATCTGTAGTGGACCATCTTCGATAACTTTCCACATCAGATAGTGATGGGCTTTGAGTGCCATTTTGATTCTGAAGCTCCATTTTCTATATCCTTGGATAGAGAATTCTTCACAAGCCCTAACAACAGATGATTCAATAACAGATAGTATGCACGTGAATGAAAAGGTTTTCCTAGATCTATTCAAGTTGACCACGCAGGTTTTAACCCTGTGAAACAAAACAATGGTCGTTTGAACCACCGCTCTGATACCACTTGGTCCCGAAAGAGCAAGGTTTGGTGTATGGGGGGGGGGGGAATACACCAAATACAAACTTTTCAGTTTACTTATTTGATTATCAGAGAGATCAAGCTATTCTTAAAGAAGAAATTGCTCGACAGATGACTAACCAGATTGATCACCAGATCAATATCAGATCAGTCCAAGCAGATGGCTCTCTAGTGTAAACACTTAGACAATAATAGGAGTGATCTTATTATTTTCTAAGTATTGTGTGTGCGGAAATATGGTGGATTTAATGAGTGCTCTTATTAAGAAAACCTTAGGAATTAGTCAGATCGATTAAGCAGATTGATTGAGATGCAGATTATATGATAGTGCAGAAAGTTAGAATAATAAACAACTGAAAGTAAAGATGCAGAAAAATAAAGAATACAGTAGTTTAACGTGGTTCGGGAAATCCCTACGTCCACGATCTGGTCAAAACTAGACCAGATTATCCAC
>JAPKLX010003077.1:0-11628 GCA_026898415.1 Leonotis leonurus
TGTTGGGAACCCTAAGATTAGTGTTGATGATGGTCTCTCGAAACACACTTAGCTGTTCTTTATGCTTAAAACTGTTCTCGTGTAAAAACAGATCACTATAGATAAGGTGATTTCTGTTATGGAACAGATTAGGAGATGACTTAAAAATGTAAAGGATATATTCCTATAGAAGTCATTCTCAAACTAGAATAGGATGAAAGTCATTGCTGTATGCCAAAGAAGAATCGATCTGCTGTAACAGACAGTGACCAGATCGATGACCAGATCGATGCCAACAGCGATGAACCAGAGCGACTGAGTCATCAAACAATAAGCTGACATCATCCTACACATCATATGCACTTGCCACGTCAAGATCAAGGTCCATCCAACAGGGTTTGGAAAGAAGATCTACGATTAAAACATATAAGGAAAGAGACCGTTAGCAATCTGCTTTCCATAAACTCAAAGATTGAGTCAACCTTTCCTATATGGCAAGAACAGATATGATGGAAATCATTGATTGGCAATATACCATCTATCTCACGCCAATCAACAACGGCTAGAATTTCAAATATTCAATGCCTATATAGTTGAAGTCAACAATCTGGAAAAGAAGAGAACACGCACGAGCTATACTGCAATTATCCTTCAAGTTTTCTGCATTCCAGACTTAGAGCTTCAACATCTTGTGATTCTACATCACACCAATCACCTCGATTCAAGTCTGTCTTATCGAGAGAAAGGAGATCACCCTGCTAGCTAGTAGTTTTCTAGTGGTAACGTAGAGGTAATCTGTTGTAAAGGGACACGACCCTTCATTCGTGCATAAGTATCACTCTAGTTGTGATTGGTACTTGTGACTCGTTCTCCACGAGTATAAAGAAGCAGTGTATCCTAGTAGTGGATAATCTGGTCTAGTTTTGACCAGATCGTGGACGTAGGGATTTCCCGAACCACGTTAAACAACTGTGTGCTTTACATTTCTGCACTCTTTATATTATCTGTTGTTTATTATTCTAACTCTCTGCACTCTCATTCATCTGCATCTCAAGCAATCTCCTAATCGATCTGTTTAATACACTAAGGTTTTCAAAACAAGAGCAATCATTAATCCACCATTATTCCGCACTCACTCTACACTCAGGAGGTAATAAGATCACTCTTATTATCTGTTAAGTGTTTACACTTAGAGAGTAATCTGTTTGGACTTAACCAGCTACTGATCTGTATATCGATCTGGTGAGTCATCCCAAGCAATTTCTTATACAGAATAGCTTGAGCTCTCTTATAAATTGTCAAGTAAAACTGAAAAGTTAGTATTTGGTGTATTCCCCCCCCACCCCCCATACACCAAACCTTGCTCTTTCGGGACCAACAAGTGGTATCAGAGCAGTGGTTCAAACTGACCATTGTTTTGTTTCACAGGGTTAAAACCTGCGTGGTCTACTTGAATAGATCTAGAAAAACCTTTTTCATTCACGTGCATTCTATTTTTATGGAGTCATCTGTTATCAGGGCTTGCGAAGAATTCTCTATCCAAGGATATAGAGAATGGAGCTTCAGAATCAAAATGTGCCTCAAAGCCCATCACTGCTTGATGTGGAAAGTAATCGAAGAAGGGCCATTGGCAATCACCGAAGAGACCACTCGTATCACAGATACAGGAGCAGTTAAAGAAACTGTTCTAAAGGATCCCAGAAAATATACCTCTGAAGAAAGGAGAGAGGCAAATCTTGATGATTTTGCCAAAGGAATCATCTCCAGCACGGTCAAAGGCATACATCTGGCTAAAATCCAAGATCTGGATACTGCCAAAGAGATGTGGGAAGCCTTGAGAGACCTAGCCCTAGGATCTGAAGTGATGATCGAGAACAAGCTGTCTCTAGCCTGCAACAAATACGATGAATTCAAGATGAAACCAGGTGAGACAATAGAACAGATGAAGATGAGATTCACTGGAATTCTCCTAGAGATATCTGCGTTCAAAAAGAACAAGTATACTCAAAGGGAGAAGAACATGAAAGTTCTTAGAGCACTTCCACCAAGCTGGGAGATCTATGCTGCAATGCAACCTCTAAGGGCAGACTTCAATGATCTGTCTACTGAAGCCTTATTTGATCATCTCGAAGGTCATGAATGTGACATTCAAAGAATTCGAGGACCAGATCATCTGTCCAAAAAGGCAGAAAGCAGTTCAAAGAAGGACAAAGAGGTAGCCTTCAAAGCGAAGAGCAAACCAGATGATCCTTCTGAGTCTGTAACTCCAGACGAAGAGAAAGGCTATGACAAACTCTTAAAAGAGTTTGCAATGATAGCTAAACGGATGGACAAGATGGAAACTAGATCGAAGAAATACAGACGCTTCTACAAGGATAACCGAAGGAACTTCAACAGGAAGTATGATAATGATCGATCTGATGACAAAAATGAATCAAAACAGCAGACTACTAAACCAACAAAGACCTCTAGCTCTACAGATTACGCTTGTTTTGAATGTGGTAGAACAGGTCACTTCAAAACAGATTGTCCTAATCTGTCCAGAAGCCAAAGAGAAGAACTAAGAGCTAAAAGAGATCGAAAGCTTAAAAATGAGCGCAAAGCCATGATAGCTGAACAGAACTCAAGCAGCTCAAGTCATTTCTCAGACAGTTCATCAGAAAATGATGAGGCTTTCATTGCTGACGACGAAGAAAGCTGGAATGAATGCTATGTAGGCTTGGACAACGGTCTAGATGAAGTTGAGGTAAATTCTTGCTACTCAAATTCCTCAGATAATGAAAATAATCTTGAACAGGAAAGTGAAGATCAAGCAGAATACTCATGGAATGAAATAGATGAGATGTTTAAAAGCTACTCAAGCATCAAAAGACTGTTCAAAGAAGTAGTTGAAGAGAATGACAGATTAAAGAAGATTGAGCAGACTCTAAGCACAGCAAACACTAAATTTGTTGCCAAAATTACTGATCTGGAAGGACAGATCAAGAGCAAAGACAGTGAGATTCACTCTCTTAACTCAAAAGTTAAGGATCTGATCTCAAGATACAATGTTGCTGAAGAAAAGATCAAGAAAGGAAAAGAAATGATCTACAAGAGTGATGAGCGTGCCAAACTGCTAATCAATCTGCAACAAAAGGGAACATCTGGATTAGGATATCCAGGTCACTCAGAAAAATCGACTGGAACCATTAACTTCGTACCAGAAAGGAAGAAAATACCAGATCAAGTGAAAGACTTGAAAAACAAGAAAGGTCTTCCTCAAAAGATGGTCATAAAACAGACTGATAACAAGCAATACTATCAATCGAAAGGTCAACCAGCCTACTACACAAAATCAGATCATGTTCACAACAAAAGGGTCAACAGGACACCACCAAACAATAATGTCAACAGGACAGCACCAGTTAAGAAAGGATTGAAGAATGATAAAATGGAGAGATTTCATCCATCTGAAATACACTCTGTATCTAAAGTAGGTAATGAGGGAAATATCATTACCTGCTATATTGCTGTTCCTAACCCTAGAATATTCTGGATTCGAAAAGGGTTGTTTACTAATAATCAAGCACCCAAGCGTTGAAAGGGTAGCTAAGTGTGATTAATTGCAGGATCAAAGAACTGCAAGAAGAAGTAAGATAGCAAGAGGAACTATCTAGATTATAGATAGCGGTTGCTCAAAACACATGACGTGTGATAAGAATCTGCTATCAGATTACATAGAGAAACCAGGCCCACAGGTCACTTTTGGATGTAATTCAAAAGGGTATACCAGAGGGTATGGAAACATCAGAGTAGGCAAGACTACTATCACAAATGTGTCATACGTAGAGGGTCTTAGTCACAATCTGTTTTCTGTAAGTCAGTTTTGTGCTAATGGCAATCAGATTGTTTTTGATACTAACAACTGTCTGGTGAAGAATAAGGAAGGAGATGAAATACTCCTTACCGGTAAACTGCAGGATAGGTTATATATTGTCCAGTGGACAAACCAGATCGAGACCTGCTTAGTCACTAAGACTGTATCAGAAACAAGCTGGTTATGGCATAAGAGAGTCATCTTAATTTCAAATCAATCAACAGGATTGCCAAGGAAAAGTTAGTAGAAGGACTACCAGATCAGGTGTATGATAAAGATCACATATGTGATGCTTGTCAAGCTGGAAAGCAAACCAGATCATCCTTTACAAGCAAAACAGCTCACTCTACATCAAAGATATTAGAGCTGTTACATCTTGACCTATTTGGACCAGTCAAACCACTAAGCATCAATGGGAGAAAGTACACATTGGTAATCATAGATGATTACTCAAGATTCACTTGGGTTATCTTTCTGCTGAAAAAGAAAGAGACTCTAGACAAGCTCCCTGATTTTCTACACAAGATCACTAAACAGAAAGAGATGAGTATAACCTCTATCAGAACAGATCGAGGAACAGAATTTCTCAACCAGAAGATTGAAGCATATTGCAACAAGATGGGAATCACTCATCAAACATCTGCTGCTCGAACTCCTCAACAGAATGGAGTTGTTGAAAGGAGAAACAGATCACTCAAAGAAGCAGCACGCACAATGCTTAACTCGACCAATCTACCAAAGAAATTTTGGGCAGAAGCTATCTACACAGCCTGCTATACTCAAAACAGATCATCCATCACAATCAGACATGGAAAGACTCCATATGAAATATGGAATAACAAAAAGCCTAAGATTTCCTATTTTAAAACTTTTGGCTGTTTATGTTACATACACAATAATGGGAAAACTCAGTTGAAAACTTTTGATAGCAAAACTGACCCAGGAATATTTTTGGGATATTCTGATGTCAGTAAAGCTTATCGAGTTTACAATAAGAATTCTCATATTGTGGAAGTAACACCTCATGTTGTTTTTGATGAGTCTATTGTTGAGTACAGATCACCAGATGAAAAGCAGACAGACAATCAGGTGACAACCAGAAAAAAGAATGATTTATTACTGGAAGATATTCTTATCTGGAATTCAAAGAGTGAAGATGAAGAAGTTATCACTCAACCTGTTGCTGAGGAGATCATACAGCAAGAGGGAATATCACTACCCAATCTGGATGAGAACAGATCATCAACAGAAGACAATGATACAATTACTACAAATGATGATCAACATCCAGAAGAAAGTCCAGATGAGAATCCATTTCATGCTACATCAACAGCACACCCTGAATTTGAGGAACCAACAGATCAACCTGATCCTGAGTTATCTGATGAAGAAATGACCAGGAGAAGAAGATGGATACAAGATCATCCACCAGAACAGATCGTTGGGAACCCATCAGATCGTGTGAAGACCAGAAGAATGCATGGAGAAAGTGCATTGTTGAGCACTTCAAGATGCAGATTGGATAACAGCAATGCAAGAAGAACTCAATGAGTTCAAAAGAAATGAAGTCTGGTATCTCGTGGACAGACCCAAACATCAAGGAGTAATAGGTGTAAAATGGGTGTTCAAAAACAAACGGGATGAGAATGGTGAAGTAGTCAGAAACAAAGCCAGATTAGTAGCTAAAGGCTATAATCAACAAGAAGGCATTGATTTCGATGAAACATTCGCACCAGTAGCCAGATTAGAAGCAATAAGGCTGTTTCTAGCATATGCTACTCACAAACGGTTCAAGGTATACCAGATGGATGTCAAAAGTGCCTTCCTCAATGGTATTCTTGAAGAAGAAGTATATGTGGAACAGCCACCTGGATTTGAAGAAGCAGATCCAGATCAGAAAGTATACAGACTGGCTAAGGCAGTCTATGGTCTAAAACAAGCCCCTAGAGCTTGGTATGAGACCTTATCATCTTTCCTACTAGAATCTGGATTTAGAAGAGGATCTGTTGACAAGACTTTGTTCATCATCAAAGTCAAAGAAAACATTCTCTTAGTTCAGATCTATGTAGATGATATTATCTTTGGATCTCAATCTACCTATCTGTGTGACAAATTTGCTGAACTTATGAAAAATAAGTATCAAATGTCCATGATGGGAGAAATGAATTTCTTTTTAGGTTTGCAGGTCAAGCAGCTACCAGATGGTATCTTTATCAATCAGACAAAATACATCAACGATCTGCTAGCCAAGTTTGGATTAAAGGACAGTAATTCAGTGAAAATCCCAATGCAGACCAATAGGAAAATTGGTCCAGATCCCGAAGGAAAACCAGCGAACATTACACAATATAGAGGGATCATAGGATCACTACTCTATCTAACTGCCAGTCGACCTGACATCACCTTTGCAGTTGGAGTATGTGCTAGATATCAAGCAAATCCCAAAGAATCTCACATGGAAGCAGCTAAGAAGATACTAAGATACCTTAAGGGAACAACCCATATAGGATTATGGTATCCATGTGAAGACAATTTTGAGCTATCTGGATATACTGACTCAGACTATGCTGGATGTAAACTGGACAGAAAATCAACATCCGGTACATGTCAGTTTTTAGGGAATAAACTGGTTTCTTGGTTCTCAAAGAAACAGACATCAGTTGCCACTTCAACTACAGAAGCAGAGTATATGGCAGCTGGAAGTTGTTGTGCACAAATATTGTGGTTGAGACAACAGCTTAAAGACTATGAGATTGATGTCAAGGACATACCAATTTTCTGTGACAGCTCAAGTGCTATAGCAATTACACAGAACCCAGTGCTGCACACCAGATGCAAACATGTTGATGTGAGACATCACTTCATAAGAGACCATGTTGAAAGAAAACATGTACAGATTGAGAAGATACACACTGAAGTTCAGAGAGCAGATATTCTCACTAAGGCATTACCAGAAGAAAGATTTAAGATGCTTTGTGGAAAACTAGGACTTTTAAATCTTGAAGATAGGAACAGATTGACATAAACCAGATCATCATGATCCAGATTGATAAAATCCTACAGGGAATCAAAACCAGATCATCATGATCCAGATTGATAAAATCTTACAGGGAATTGAAACCAGATCACTAAGTATATTTCAATACAGATTGAATAAATTCCAACCGGGAATTACTAAAAGAAAGCAACCAGATTGACCAGAGACAGAATGCTAAACCAGAGAGTCTCAAACCAGCAAGTCTCAAAGTGAAGCTAGTCAATTTTTAACAGAAAGTTGAACCAGAAAAGCTTCAACCAGAAAGATGAAAGATGCCTTGAACAGAAAGTGGTTAATAGACGCTCAACCAGAAAGTTCTTCAACCAGAATGTGGTTAACGAATGATCAACCAGATTGAGAGTCTTACCATAAATGAGATTGACCTCAACCAGATTACCTAAATGCCACGTGGATATGGAATTAATATCTCTATTAATTATTATATTACTTGGTTAAGGGGGAAAGGTCAACTATATACGGTGACTAAATATCTATTTTCTGACATTAGATTTCAAAAATCTTCTATTTTTGATGATTACATGCAGTAATTGGGAGACGTGATCGAGAAAATATCTACCAAATCAAGAAAAAGAGAGATAAAAGATTGCATCAAAATTACGCACCATTCCATAACCGTTCGATCATAGCGCGTGCATCACACGGTAAAGAGAAGTGACTATGGGTTGAAAACCTAGTACATGGATAGGCGGGAAAGCTGAAAAAGGGAAGGATTTCTGAATATTTTATTACCTTACTTATCTTCTCTTTCGCGTATATAGTTTGATAAGGCGGTTCGTGTATCACTTACACTTACAATTTTTCTCAAACACTTAGCAAATTTTCTGCCTCCCAAAAATTCTCTCTTCGCAAATCTCTCACTTTCTAGTAAAAATGGCTCCCAAATCATCTGCTTTTCTGGAACAAGCAAACTATCTGAAACCTTATATTCACCAAGACCTTTTTGCGGTTCTTGACACCTTCGGGTTTCATAAACTGGAAAAGGCATTTGATCTCGTTCGTCAGTGCAAAGGTTTCATAATTCGTTTTTTTTTTTTTTTTTAACTCTTATTTGTTTGTCAAAATGCTTTTACTCTGTTTTTTTTTTCCTTTGTGTGTGATCTCTGTCGAATATCATAGAACTGTATAAACTGGTATTGTGGCACTTATACTTCACTGATGGAAGAATAGTGCTCACATACACACTACTGTGTTCTATGTAGGGTTCTACAATATTATTACTTCACATCCTGTGCACTTCCTTCCTAAGGATGTTGCAGCCTTCTACCTCTCATGGCAGGGAGAGAAAGGTAGAGATGAGGCCACCATCAGGGTGAGCAAAGGAAGCACTATTAGCAATACTTCCTACAATGTTATCAACATCATCAACGCTGCTTATGAAATCAAAGATGAAGGCCTTGATTTAGGAGAAATTACTGCAGAACAGCTGCAAGAAGCTGTGGAAATGGTGATGATAGTCCCCATCCATTACACAAACAGGATGTTTGTCCGAGCACTTCTTGCGCCAGAATTCCGGATCCTATTTGAATTTGTACAGCGAATCTTCCTCAATCACAATGGGTCCTACGACCAGGTTACTCCTGAGAAGTTCAGGATATTAGCAGCAGTGGTTCTCAATCTGCCTGTCAACTGGAGCAGGACCTTATACGATCTCTTAGCAAAGGAGGCTAAGATGATCTTACTTGTGAAAGGCAGCTCCCCTGGGATCGAAGTGAAAAGGAGCAGCCTGAGACACTCAACAAAAATAAGTTTTATGCTTACATCTTTCTTTCCCCAACATCAGTGGGATACCATAGTTGAATTCAACACCAGGCAACACTTTCCCAAGGACCAGCATCAGATAGAAATGTCGATGGGCATTTCAGCAAATCTGATTGCCAGAGCTAAAGACCCTGTAGTCTTCAACGCTCTGATGGAATGGGGAGTTCAAATCCTATCTGGATTCCTCCTTCTGGTCCAGCAGATCAATCCACAAAATCTCATGCAACCAAGGAGAAGCCAGCTGAGAGAACACCATCCAAGAGAGTAACCAGAAGAGCCAGTTCTGTTGAAACAGATACTTCTACAGCAGCTCAGCCGAAACCAAAACGCAGACGGCTTCACAAACTGACCGCCGAACCTCAGACTGAAGCACCTGCTGCTGCAAAAGCTGCTATCCCTCAACAGGAGGTGGAGGCGGAAGAAGTTGTCATGCTGGTTGGTGAACCAGAAGATGTGGAACCTTTGTCATCAGTACATCCAGACCAATCCAGAGACTTCTCCCCAGCTCACACAATAAGCTCATCTTCTGCTGAGCCTCTAGAGCAGATCAATGAAGAAGATGAAGAAGCAATTGAATCTTCAGATGAAGATGTGGAGAATAAAACAGCTCAGTCTGTAGTTAAAATGATTGAGGCAGAAGCAGACAGGGCTGTCCTCAACATATTTCCAGGCATCCAGCTAACCCCAGAAAGCTATGATGCTGCAAAAAGGGTCAAATTGCTGCTGCTGATCAAAGACAAGGAGTTCTATGTCTTAGATGCCCTACTTAAAATCAGAACAATTGACCAGCTCAAGGCAGAGGAAGCCACACTGCTGAATATCTTTGAAGTCTCATCTGTTGCTGAGCTAAGAGAAAGCTTCTCTCAATCCATCCTTGCAATAGCTCAGCTAGAAGCTCAGAAGCTACAGATCAATCTGAGAGAGATCTATGAGAAAGCTGGTAAGCTGGATTTCTACGAAAGTGTGGTCGATAAAGACGAAACTGAAATTCCATCTGCTGCTCACCAACCGGGTGCAGAAATAGCAGAACCTGCACCAGACCAGGTCATGACTGACACTGGTGTGCAGATCACTACTCCACCTGCACCAACTGAGGGAAAACAAGAAAAAGAAGAATTTCTTGGACAGAACATAGGAGGCGAGCTCACAAATGACATCATCACTCCTGTTGTTGCCGCTGCACAGAACATACATGTGCAGACATACACCTTGGAGGATATATTGATGGACCAACATCAATCCCTATCTCACATTCAAATCAGAGATCTCATCTCCAAGAAGGTGGATCAGTACATGTACGGCACACTGACCACAGTCCAAGATGAAGCCACCCGCATACTCACAGAGTTCAACGACCACCTGCAAGCTCAGGTCAATAAGGTCGATTCTGATTTGAGGCGAATATGCCGAGTAAAAATTGAAGAACTAAGCAAGAAAATGGACGATGATAGAACTGCTGCTGAAGAACGCAAAGCACAGATTGATCAAAATCTGTTTTCCACTGAATTCAAAGTGAAGGAGATGTACAAAATCATCAGTGCCTTTGCAGCCAAAGAAAAAGACATGGTACACGCCATTGTCAAGGAGCAGACTGATGGTCTCACAGCAGACATCGTCAAACAAGCTAATTCATACACCAGATCACTCCTCAGGCAGTTTGAATCTGATGGCAAAGCCTTTGTCGAAAGGAAGTTACATGATCTGCAATACCCCACATCCGCTCTCATCAAGTCTTATTTTGATGAAACTGCTGACATCAAGGGAGATCAGGAAGAGATCAAAGCTGATCTGGTCAACTCAAAAGCCTCTCTTCAAAAACAGATTAACGATTCTAATCTGAATATCACCTCACTGCTATCACACAGATTTGAATCTGATAAAGAGGTCGCAGAGTTGAAGACAGAAGTCACTTCCCTCAAGACATTCATTCAATCCTTCATTGATGATGTCGAAAAGGGGGAAGGAAGTGGAAAGAAAAAGCCATCTGCTGTGCAAGAAAAGAAGGCAGCTGGAGAAAAGAAAAAGAGCTTAACAGGATCTGGATCTAGTGCATCAACTGCAAAGAAACCAGCCAGCTCTCCTTCCTTCCAAGCTCAGAAGACCTTTTCTCCAACCAGATCGAGCCAGTCTCAACCTTCCAAGAAAAAGAAAAGAGCTGGATCCAGCTGGTTCTCATCTGCTCCCATACGCAGATCATTAACAAAACAGGGAGAGACCAACTGGGTCCCAGATCACTTGAAGGAAGGATTTGAAGGCTTGAAATATGGATTCATCATGTGTCGCTATTTTCTCAAGGAACCTCTTTACTGTGAGGGGACACCAGATGAAGCCTTCAATCTATACCTTGATCAGAATGATGCAAGGGATCTGGTGGGAGAGATCAGAGTTGCTGCTGCAAAAGCCCAAATCCAGATAACTGCTCCAGAAAGGGAGTTCAGAACCTGTCCCACTATTCCTGGGACAGACCTCCCTGACAAAACCTTTCTGCTGAACTTCATAAACCAACTAGCAGAAAACAGAGGGTATAAGGTGGATGCTGAAGACCCTGACTACATAAGGGTAAGAGAAGGGGTATACGAAAGCGTGCAGCTTATATCTGATGAGACCAGAGCAAGAATGAAGAAGCAACAAGATGAGAGAAGAAAAAGCAGATAGTAGTCTTAATTCTTGTATCTTTGTGATCTGCCTTCTCTTATGACTTGTTCTGTCTATCTGTAACCTCTCTTGTCTTCTTATCAATATATGAAATCCATTTTGAGTTTCTGATGACAACTCTTTATTGTCCAGAACACATATAAAAATATCCTAAAACGTTATAAACTTAATAACGTAATTTAATCAATTTGGAAAACCAGACCAGATCGCTCTTTATAAGCTGATAGGACATCTTTTGTAAAGTGTGGTTTCGACATCATCAACAAGGGGGAAATTGTTGGGAACCCTAAGATTAGTGTTGATGATGGTCTCTCGAAACACA
>JAPKLX010003113.1:0-11578 GCA_026898415.1 Leonotis leonurus
GGATGGACTTTGATCTTGACGTGGCAAGTATATATGATGTGTAGGATGATGTCAGCTAATGACTTGATGACTCAATCGTTCTGGTTCATCGCTGTAGGCATCGATCTGGTCGCTGTCTGTTACAGCAGATCGACTCTTCTGGGCGTGAAATCTTGACCTTCATCCTATTCTAAGTAGAGAATGACTTCTATAGGAACATATCCTTTACATTTTAAGTCATCTCCTAATCTGATACATAACACAGATCTGTCTATCTATAGCGATCTGGTTTTACATGAAGAACATATTATGTTCTAAACTAGCTAAGTGTGTTTCGAGAAGCTATCATCAACACTAAAACTTTAGGGTTCCCAACAATTTCCCCCTTGTTGATGATGCCGAAACCACACTTTACAAGAAATCCTATCAGGTAATACAGAACGATCTGGTCAGGTCTTCCAGATTGTTGTTAGCACGTTATTAATGTTTATAACGTTTTAGGATAGTTTATATGTGTTCTGGACAATGAATTGTTGTCATCAGAAACTCAAAATGGATTTCATATATTGATAAGAAGTCAAGAGAGGTTACAAATAGACAGAACAGATCATAAGAAAAATGCAGATCATAAGATATGGGTAATAAGACTGCTATCTGCTTTTTCTTCTCTCCTCTTGTTGCTTCTTCATTTTGGCTCTGGTCTCATCAGATATCAGCTGCACGCTCTCGTATACTCCTTCTCTCACCCTTATGTAGTCAGGGTCTTCAGCATCAACCTTATACCCTCTGTTTTCTGCTAGTTGGTTAATGAAGTTTAGCAGAAATGTTTTGTCAGGGAGGTCTGTCCCAGGAATAGTGGGACAGGTTCTGAACTCCCTTTCTGGAGCAGTTATCTGAATTTGGGCTTTTGCAGCAGCAGCTCTGATCTCTTCTACCAGATCCCTTGCATCATTCTGGTCAAGGTATAAGTTGAAAGCTTCATTTGGTGACCCCTCACAGTAGAGAGGTTCTTTGAGGAAATATCGGCACATGATGAATCCATACTTCAGCCCTTCAAACCCCTCCTTCAGATGATCTGGGACCCAGTTGGTCTCTACCTGTTTTGTCAAAGTTTTGCGTATGGGAGCAGATGAGAACCAGCTGGATCCAGCTCTTTTCTTTTTCTTGGGTGGTTGGGACTGGCTTGAGCTTGGAGTAAATGTCTTCTGGGCTTGAAATGAGGGAGAGCTGGCTGGTTTCTTTGCAGTGGATTGACCAGATCCAGACATGCTCTTCTGTTTGGTTTGTGCTGCTGTCTCTTTCTTCTTCTCCTGTGCAGCAGATGGCAGCTTTTTCTTCCCAAGTCCTTCCCCCTTTTCGACATCATCAATAAACGATTGAATGAATGTCTTGAGGGAGTTGACCTCGGTCTTCAGCTCTGCGACCTCCTTGTCAGTTTCAATGCTGCTTGACAGCAGCGAGGTGATGTTGAGATTTGAGTCGTTGATCTGTTTCTGAAGAGAGGCTCTTGAGTTGATCAGATCATTTTTGAGCTCTTCTTGATCGCCCTTGATGTCAGCAGTTTCATCAAAATAAGATTTGATGAGAGTTGATGAGGGGTATTGCAGATCGCGTAACTTCCTTTCAACAAATGCTTTGCCGTCAGATTCGAACTGTCGGAGCAGTGATCTGGTGTATGTGTGTGCTTCTTTGACTATGTCTGCTGTGAGACCATCAGTCTGCTCCTGGACAATGGCGTGTACCATGTCTTTCTCTTTGGCTGCAAACGCACTGATGATCTTGTACATTTCCTTCACTTTGAATTCTGTAGAGAACAGATTCTGATCAATCTGTGCCTTACGTTCTTCAGCTGCTGCACGATCATCATCCATTTTCTTACTGATCTCTTCAATCTTCTGTCTGCAGATTTTCCTCAGATCAGAATCGACCTTATTGACCTGAGTTTGCAGGTGGTCGTTGAATTCTGTTAGTATGCGTGTGGCTTCATCTTGGACTGTGGTCAGTGTGCCGTACATATACTGATCCACCTTCTTGGAAATGAGATCTCGGATTTGTGTATGAGACAGTGATTGATGTTGGTCCATCAATATGTCCTCCAGGGTGAATGACTGCACATGAACATTCTGTGTAGCTGCAACAGCAGGAGTGATAATTTCATTTGTGAGCTCGCCGCCGATGGTCTGACCAAGAAGTTCTTCCTCTGCTGATGCAGGTTCTTTCTCAGTTGGTGCAGGTGGGGTAGTGGTCTGCACACCAGTGTCAGTCATGACCTGGTCTGGTGCAGGGTCTGCTATTGCTGCACCCTGTTGGTGAGCAGCAGATGGAGTCTCAGGTTCTGCATGATCGACTACACTGTCATAAAATTGGAGCTTGCCAGCCTTCTCATAAATTTCTCTCAAATTTATCTGTAACTTCTGAGCTTCGAGCTGGGC
The DNA here is from genome assembly GCA_026898415.1 of Leonotis leonurus. Classification (NCBI taxonomy): domain Eukaryota; kingdom Viridiplantae; phylum Streptophyta; class Magnoliopsida; order Lamiales; family Lamiaceae; genus Leonotis; species Leonotis leonurus. The sequence continues at coordinate 2,412 of JAPKLX010003113.1, forward strand.
AATTGCGAGAATGGACTGGGAGTAGCTTTCTCTTAGTTCAGCCACAGATGACACTTCAAATATATTCAGCAGTGTGGCTTCCTCTGCCTTGAGCTGGTCAATTGTTCGGACTTTAAGAAGCGCATCTAAAACATAGAACTCCTTGTCTTTAATCAGCAACAGCAATTTGACCCTTTTTGCTGCATCATAGCTCTCTGGTGTGAGCTGGATGCCTGGAAATGTGCTGATTACGGCTCTGTCAGCTTCTGCTTCAATCATTTTCATAACAGTCTGAGCTGTTTTATTCTCCACATCTTCATCTGAAGATTCAATTGCTTCTTCATCTTCTTCATTGATTTGTTCTAGAGGCTCAGCAGAAGATGAGCTGATCGTGTGAGCTGGAGAAAAATCCCTGGGCTGATCTAGGTGTACTGTTGACAGAGGTTCCACATCTGCCGGTTCTTCAACCAGTACAACCACTTCTTCCTCCTCATCCTCCTGTTGAGGGATGGTGACTTCTGTAGCAGCAGGAGCTTCGGTCTGTATCTCACCAGACAGTTTGTGAAGCCTTCTGCGTTTGGATTTGGGCTGCTGTGCTGCCGTGGAGGTGTCTGTTTCAACAGAGCTTGCTCTCCTGGTGGTTCTCTTGGTAGGGGTTCTCTCTGTTTGCTTCTCCTTGGTTGCTTGAGATTTTGTGGAGCGATCTGCTGGACCAGATGGAGGAATCCAGATGGGATTCGAGTTCCCCATCTCCATCAGAGCGTTAAGGATAACAGGGTCCTTTGCTCTGGTAATCAGATTCGCTGAAATGCCCATCGACATTTCAATCTGATGTTGGTCCTTTGGAAAATGTTGCCTGGTGTTGAATTCAACAGTGGTATCCCACTGATGTTGGGGAAAGAAAGATGTAAGCATAAAGCTTATTTTGGTTGAATGCCTCAGGCTGCTCCTTTTCACTTCTATTCCAGGGGAGCTGTCTTTCACAGGTACGATCATCTTAGCCTCCTTTGCTAATAGATCGTATAAGATCCTGCTCCAGTTGACAGGCAGATTGAGAACCACTGCAGCTAATATCCTGAACTTCTCAGGAGTAACCTGGTCGTAAGACCCATTGTGATTGAGGAAGATTCGCTGTACGAATTCAAATAGGATCCTGAATTCTGGTGCAAGAAGTGATCGGACAAACATCCTGTTTGTGTAATGGATGGGGACTATCATCACCATTTCCACAGCTTCTTGCAGCTGTTCTGTAGTGATTTCTCCTAAGTCAAGGCCTTCATCTTTGATTTTATAAGCAGCGTTGATGATGTTGATAACATTGTAGGGTGTGTTGCTGACTGTATTCCCTTTGCTCACCCTGATGGTGGCCTCATCTCCACCTCTCTCTCCCTGCCATGAGAGGTAGAATGCTGCAACATCCTTAGGAAGGAAGTGCACAGGATGTGAAGTAATAATATTGTAGAAACCTACATAGAACATAATAGCATGTATGTGAGCACTATTCTTCCATCAGTGAAGTATAAGTGCCACAAAATCAGTTTATGCAGGTCATATGTAATTGATAGCACAGAAGTTTCAAGTAGAAGTGCAGAGTAAAAGCAGTTTAACATATGTACAAGTACGAAAAAATAAATGATAAACAAACTAAATATAAAACCTTTGCATTGACGGACAAGATCAAACGCCTTATCCAGTTTATGAAACCCGAAGGTATCAAGAACCGCGAAGAGGTCTTGGTGAATATAAGGTTTCAGAAAACTTGCTTGCTCGAGGAAAATAGAAGATTTTGGTGCCATTTTTGCTAAAGAACAGAGTTTTTGCGAAGGAAGAGAGAACTTTGGAAAGCAGAGAATTTTCTAAGTGTTTGAGAAAGTTTGTAAGTGTAAGTGATACACGAACCGCCTTATCAATCTATATACGCGAAAAAGAAGATAAGTAAGGTAATAAAATATTCAGAAATCCTTCCCTTTTTCAGCTTTCCCGCCTTTCCATGTACTAGGTTTTCAACCCATAGTCGCCTCTCTTCTTCGTATGATGCACGCGCTATGATCGAACGGTTATGAGATGGTGCATTATTTTTGATGCAATCTTTTATCTCTCTTTTTCTAGATTTGGTAGATATTTTTCTCGATCACGTCTCCCAATTACTGCATGCAATCATCAAAAATAGATGATTTTGAAATCTAATGTCAGAATATAAATATTTAGTCACCGTATATAGTTGACCTTTCCCCCTTAACCAAGTAATATAATAATTAATGGAAATATTAAGTCTATATCCACGTGGCATTAGGTAATCTGGTTGAGGTCAATTTCTTTTATGGTAACTGCTCTCTGTTCGAGGCATCTTTCATCTTTCTGGTTGAAGCTCTTCTGGTTCAACTTTCTGTTAAAGTTGACTAGCTTCACTTTGGGACTTGCTGGTTTGAGACTCTCTGGTTTATCATTCTGTCTCTGAGACTTGCTGGTTTTGAGACTCTCTGGTTTAGAGACTCTCTGGTTTAGCCCTCTGTCAAAGACTTGCTGGTTTGAGATTCTCTGGTTTAGCATTCTGTTTCTGATCAATCTAGTATTGACATGTGTATTAATCTGAATATATTCAATCTGTATTGACATGTGTGTTAGTGAGCTGGTGTTAGTTCCCTGTTGGAATTTCTAGTGATCTGGATCTTGTCACTCTGGGCCATGATGATCTGGTTTTGATTCTCTGTAAGATTTTATCAATCTGAATCATGATGCTCTGGTTTTGATTATCTGTTGGAATATTGAGTTTGATCTGGTTCAGATCAATCTAGTTCTTTCTTCAAGATTTAAAAGTCCTAGTTTTCCACAAAGCATCTTAAATCTTTCTTCTGGTAATGCTTTAGTGAGAATGTCTGCTCTCTGAATCTCAGTGTGTATCTTCTCAATCTGTACATGTTTTCTCTCAACATGGTCTCTTATAAAATGATGTCGTACATCCACATGTTTGCATCTGGTATGCAAAACAGGATTCTGTGTGATGGCTATAGCACTTGAGCTGTCACAGAAAATTGGTATTTCCTTGACATCAATCTCGTAGTCTTTAAGCTGTTGTCTTAACCATAATATTTGAGCACAACAACTTCCAGCTGCCATATATTCTGCTTCTGTAGTTGAAGTGGCAACTGATGTCTGTTTCTTTGAAAACCAAGAAATCAGTTTATTTCCCAGAAACTGACATGTACCAGATGTTGACTTTCTGTCCAGTTTGCATCCAGCATAATCTGAGTCAGTGTATCCAGTTAGCTCAAAGTTGTCCTCACATGGATACCATAATCCTATATGGGCTGTTCCCTTAAGGTATCTTAGTATCTTCTTAGCAGCTTCCATGTGAGACTCTTTGGGGTTTGCTTGATATCTAGCGCATACTCCTACTGCAAAAGTGATGTCCGGTCGACTTGCAGTTAGATAGAGTAATGATCCTATGATCCCTCTGAATTGTGTAACATTAGCTGGTTTTCCATCGGGATCTGGACCAATTTTCCCATTGGTCTGCATTGGGATTTTCACTGGATTACTGTCTTTTAATCCAAACTTTGTCAGCAGATCGTTGATGTATTTTGTCTGATTAATAAAGATACCATCTGGTAATTGCTTGACCTGCAAACCTAAAAAGAAACTCATTTCTCCCATCATGGACATTTGATACTTATTTTTCATAAGTTCAGCAAATTTGTCACACAGATAGGTAGATTGAGATCCAAAAATGATATCATCTACATAGATCTGGACTAAGAGAATGTTTTCTTTGACTTTGATGATGAACAAAGTCTTGTCAACAGATCCTCTTCTAAATCCAGATTCCAGTAGGAAGGTTGATAAGGTCTCATACCAAGCTCTGGGAGCTTGTTTTAAACCATAGACTGCCTTAGCCAGTCTGTATACTTTCTGATCTGGATCTGCTTCTTCAAATCCAGGTGGCTGTTCCACATATACTTCTTCTTCAAGAATACCATTGAGGAAGGCACTTTTGACATCCATCTGGTATACCTTGAACCGTTTGTGAGCAGCATATGCTAGGAATAGCCGTATAGCTTCTAATCTGGCTACTGGAGCGAATGTTTCATCAAAATCAATGCCTTCTTGTTGATTATAGCCTTTAGCTACTAATCTGGCTTTGTTTCTGACTACTTCACCATTCTCATCCCGTTTGTTCTTGAACACCCATTTTACACCTATTACTCCTTGGTGTTTGGGTCTGTCCACGAGATACCAGACTTCATTTCTTTTGAACTCATTGAGTTCTTCTTGCATTGCTGTTATCCAATCTGCATCTTGAAGTGCTTCATAAGCATCAGATGGCTCCATGCGAGAGAGGTAACAGCTCAACAATGCACTTTCTCCATGCATTCTTCTGGTCTTCACACGATCTGATGGGTTCCCAACGATCTGTTCTGGTGGATGATCTTGTATCCATCTTCTTCTCCTGGTCATTTCTTCATCAGATAACTCAGGATCAGGTTGATCTGTTGGTTCCTCAAATTCAGGGTGTGCTGTTGACGTAGCATGAAATGGATTCTCATCTGGGCTTTCTTCTGGATGTTGATCATCATTTGTGGTAATTGTATCATTGACTTCTGTTGATGATCTGTTCTCATCCAGGTTAGGTAGTAATATTCCCCCTTGCTGTATGATCTCCTCAGCAACAGGTTGAGTGATAATTTCTTCATCCTCACTCCTAGAATTCCAGATAAGAACATCTTCTAGTAATAGATCATTCATCCTTCTGGTTGTCACCTGATTGTCTGTCTGCTTTTCATCTGGTGATCTGTACTCAACAATAGACTCATCAAAAACAACATGAGGTGTTACTTCCACAATATGAGAATTCTTATTGTAAACTCGATAAGCTTTACTGATATCAGAATATCCTAAGAATATTCCAGGGTCAGTTTTGCTATCAAAAGTTTTCAACTGAGATTTCCCATTATTGTGTATGTAACATAAACAGCCAAAAGTTCTAAAGTAGGAGATCTTAGGCTTTCTGTTGTTCCATATTTCATATGGAGTCTTTCCATGTCTGAGTGTGATGGATGATCTGTTTTGCGTATAGCAGGCAGTGTAGATGGCTTCTGCCCAGAATTTCTTTGGTAGATTGGTTGAGTTGAGCTTTGTGCGTGCTGCTTCTTTGAGTGATCTGTTTCTCCTTTCAACAACTCCATTCTGTTGAGGAGTTCGAGCAGCAGACGTTTGATGAGTGATGCCCATCTTGTTGCAATATGCTTCAATCTTCTGGTTGAGAAATTCTGTTCCTCGATCTGTTCTGATAGAGGTTATACTCATCTCTTTCTGCTTAGTGATCTTGTGTAGAAAATCAGGGAGCTTGTCTAGAGTCTCTTTCTTCTTTAACAGAAAGATAACCCACGTGAATCTTGAGTAGTCATCTATGATTACTAATGTGTACTTTCTCCCATTGATACTTAGTGGTTTGATTGGTCCAAACAGATCAAGGTGTAACAGCTCTAGTATTCTTGATGTTGAGTGAACTGCTTTGCTCGTGAAGGTTGATCTGGTTTGTTTTCCAGCTTGACAAGCGTCACATATGTGATCTTTATCATACACCTGATCTGGTAGTCCTTCTACTAATCTTTCCTTGGCAATCCTGTTGATTGATTTGAAATTAAGATGACTTAATCTCTTATGCCATAACCAGCTTGTTTCTGATACAGTCTTAGTGACTAAGCAGGTCTCGATCTGGTTTGTCCACTGGACAATATATAACCTATCCTGCAGTTTACTGGTAAGGAGTATTTCATCTCCTTCCTTGTTCTTCACCAGACAGTTGTTAGTATCAAAAACAATCTGATTACCATTAGCACAAAACTGACTTACAGAAAACAGATTGTGACTAAGACCCTCTACGTATGACACATTTGTGATAGTAGTCTTGCCTACTCTGATGTTTCCATACCCTCTGGTATACCCTTTTGAATTACATCCAAAAGTGACCTGTGGGCCTGGTTTCTCTATGTAATCTGTCAGTAGATTCTTGTCACAAGTCATGTGTTTTGAGCAACCGCTATCTATAATCCAGATAGTTCCTCTAGCTATCTTGCTTCTTCTTGCAGTTCTTTGATCCTGCAATTAATCAAACTTAGCTACCCTTTCAACGCTTGGATGCTTGATTATTAGTAAACAATCCTTTTCGAATCCAGAACATTCTAGGGTTAGGAACAGCAATATAGCAGGTAATGATATTTCCCTCATTATCTACTTTAGATACAGAGTGTATTTCAGATGGATGAAATCTCTCTATCTTATCCTTCTGTAATCCTTTCTTAGTATGTTCTGTTCTGTTGACAATTTTTGTCCTGTTGACATTAGCTCTTTGAAGGTGTTCTGTTTCTGTGTAGTGAGCTGGTTGTCCCCTGGTTTGATGATACTGTCTGTTCTTTGCATCTTTCATTATCATCTTTTGAGGATAACCTTTCTTGTTTTTCAAGTCTTTCACTTGATCTGGTATTTTCTTCCTTTCTGGTACGAAGCTTATAGTTCCTGAAGATTTTTCTGAGTGACCTGGATATCCCAATCCAGATGTTCCCTTTTGTTGCAGATTGATTAGCAGCTTGGCACGCTCATCACTCTTGTAGATCATTTCTTTTCCTTTCTTGATCTTTTCTTCAGCAACATTGTATCTTGAGATCAGATCCTTAACTTTTGAGTTAAGAGAGTGAATCTCACTGTCTTTGCTCTTGATCTGTTCTTCCAGATCAGTAACTTTGGCAACAAATTTTGTGTTTGCTGTGCTTAAGATCTGCTCAACTTTCTTCAATCTGTCATTCTCTTCAACGACTTCTTTAAACAGTCTTTTGATGCTTGAGTAGCTTTTGAACATCTCATCTATTTCATTCCATGAGTATTCTGCTTGATCTTCACTTTCCTGTTCAAAATTGTTATCATCATCTGAGGAATTTGAGTTGCAAGAATTTACCTCAACTTCATCTAGACCGTTGTCCAAGCCTACATAGCATTCATTCCAGCTTTCTTCGTCATCAGCAATGAAGGCTTCATCATTTTCTGATGAGCTGTCTGAGAAATGACTCGAGCTGCTTGAGTTCTGTTCAGCTATCATCGCTTTTCGCTCATATTTAAGCTTTTGATCTCGTTTAGCTCTTAGTGGATAGATCAGGACAATCTGTTTTGAAATGACCTGTTCTGCCACATTCAAAACAAGTGTAATCTGTAGAGCTAGAGGTCTTCGTTGTTTTAGCAGTCTGCTGTTTAGATTCATTTTTGTCATCAGATCGATCATTATCATACTTCCTGTTGAAGTTCCTCTTATTATCTTTGTAGAAGCGTCTGTATTTCTTCGATCTGGTTTCCATCTTGTCCATCCGTTTAGCAATCATAGCAAACTCTTTTAAGAGTTTGTCATAGCCTTTCTCTTCATCTGGATTAGCAGACTCAGAGGAATCATCGGGTTTGCTCTTCGCTTTGAAGGCTACCTCATTGTCTTTCTTTGAGCTGCTTTCTGCCTTTTTGGACAGATGATCTGGTCCTCGTATTCTTTGAATGTCACATTCATGACCTTCGAGATGATCAAATAAGGCTTCAGTAGACAGATCATTGAAGTCTGCCCTTAGAGGTTGCATTGCAGCATAGATCTCCCAGCTTGGTGGAAGTGCTCTAAGAACTTTCATGTTCTTCTCCCTTTGAGTATATTTGTTCTTTTTGAACGCAGATATCTCTAGGAGAATTCCAGTGAATCTCATCTTCATCTGTTCTATTGTCTCGCCTGGTCTCATCTTGAATTCATCGTATTTGTTGCAGGCTAGAGACAGCTTGTTTTCGATCATCACTTCAGATCCTAGGGCTAGGTCTCTCAAGGCTTCCCACATCTCTTTGGCAGTATCCAGATCTTGGATTTTAGCCAGATGTATGCCTTTGACCGTGCTGGAGATGATCCCTTTGGCAAAGTCATCGAGATTTGCCTCTCTCCTTTCTTCAGAGGTGTATTTTCTGGGATCTTTTAGAACAGTTTCTTTAACTGCTCCTGTATCTGTGATACGGGTGGTTTCTTCGGTAATTGCCAATGGCCCCTCTTCGATTACTTTCCACATCAAGCAGTGATGGGCTTTGAGGCACATTTTGATTCTGAAACTCCATTCTCTATATCCTTGGATAGAGAATTCTTCGCAAGCCCTGATAACAGATGACTCCATAACAGATAGTATGCAGATGATGAAAAGATTTTCTAGATCTATTCAAGTTGACCACGCAGGTATATAACCTTGTGAAAACAAAACAATGGTCGTATGAACCACTGCTCTGATACCACTTGTTGGTCCCGAAAGAGCAAGGTTTGGTGTATGGGGGGGGGAATACACCAAATACTAACTTTTCAGTTTTACTTGACAATTTATAAGAGAGCTCAAGCTATTCTATATAAGAAATTGCTTGGGATAACTCACCAGATCGATATACAGATCAGTAGCTGGTTAAGTCCAAACAGATTACTCTCTAAGTGTAAACACTTAACAGATAATAAGAGTGATCTTATTACCTCCTGAGTGTAGAGTGAGTGCAGAATAATGGTGGATTAATGATTGCTCTTGTTTTGAAAACCTTTAAGTATTAACCAGATCGTTTAGGCAGATTGTTTGAGAATGCAGATTATATGATAGTGCACAGGGCAATAATAATAAACAACAGATAAGAAAGAATGTGGGAATGTAAAGCACACTGTTGTTTAACGTGGTTCGGGAAACCCCTACGTCCACGATCTGGTCAAACCTAGACCAGATTATCCACTACTAGGATACTCTGCTTCTTTATACTCGTGGAGAACGAGTCACAAGTACCAATCACAACTAGAGTGATACTTATGCACGAATGAAGGGTCGTGTCCCTTTACAACAGATTACCTCTACGTTACCACTAGAAAACTACTAGCTAGCAGGGTGATCTCCTTTCTCTCGACAAGACAGACTTGAATCGAGGTGGTTGGTGTGATGTAGAATCACAAGATGTTGAAGCTCTAAGTCTGGAATACAGAGTGTTTGAAAGATAATTGCAGTATAGCTCGCGTGTGTTCTATCTTTTTCCAGATTGTTGACTTCAACTATATAGGCATTGAATATTGAAATTCTAGCCGTTGTTGATTGGCGTGAGATAGATGGCATATTGCCAATCAATGATTTCCATCATATCTGTTTTTGCCATATAAG